>RCUC01125535.1:0-11367 GCA_003697995.1 Taxidea taxus jeffersonii | reverse complement strand
TTATGATTTCTCTTCTCCTGCTGGGTTTAGGCTTTCTTTGTTGTTCTCTCTCGAGTTCCTTAAGGTGTAGGGTTAGTTTGTGTATTTGAGACCTTTCCTGTTTCTTGAGAAAGGCTTGTATCGCTACATATTTTCCTCTCAGGACTGCCTTTGCTGTGTCCCACAGATTTTGGACCATTGTGTTTTCATTATCATTTGTTTCCATGGTTTTTTTCAATTCTTCTTTAATTTCCTGGTTGACCCATTCATTTTTTAGAAGGATGCTGTTGAGTCTCCATGTATTTGTGCTCTTTCCAAATTTCCTCTTGTGATTGATTTCTAGCTTCAGAGCATTGTGGTCTGAAAATAGGCAGGGAATGATCCCAATCTTTTGATACCGGTTGAGACCTGATTTATGACCCAGGATGTGATCTATTCTGGAGAATGTTCCATGGGCACTAGAGAAGAATGTGTATTCTGTTGCTTTGGGATGGAATGTTCTGAATATATCTGTGATGTCCATCTGCTCCAGTGTGTCATTTAAGGCCTTTATTTCCTTGTTGATCTTTTGCGTGGATGATATGTCCATTTCAGTGAGGGGCGTGTTAAATTCCCCTACCATTATTGTATTCTTGTCAATGTGTTTCTTTGATTTTGTTATTAATTGGTTTATATAGTTGGCTGCTCCCATGTTAGGGGCAAAGATATATAAAATTGTTAGATCTTGTTGGACAGACCCTTTGAGTATGATATAGTGTCCTTGCTCATCTCTTATTATAGCCTTTGGCTTAAAATCTAATTAATCTAAGGATTGCCACCCCAGCTTTCTTCTGATGTCCATTAGCATGGTAAATTGTTTTCCACCCCCTCACTTTCAATCTGGAGGTATCTTCAGGTCTAAAATGAGTTTTTTGGAGGCAGCATATATCAATTTTTTGTTTTTTTATCCATTCTGAAACCCTGTGTCTTTTGATTGGGGCATTTAGCCCATTTACGTTCAGGGTAACTATTGAGAGATATGAATTTAGTGCCATTTTATTGCCTGTAAGGTGATTGTTACTGTGTATTGTCTCTGTTCCTTCCTGATAATACTTTTAGGGTGTCTCTTTGCTTAGAGGACCCCTTTCAATATTTCCTGTAGAACTGGTTTGGTGTTTACAAATTCTTTCAGTTTTTGTTTGTCCTCGAAGCTTTTTATCTCTCCTTCTATTTTCAACAATAACCTAGCTGGATATAGTATTCTTGGCTGCATGTTTTTCTCCTTTCGTGCTCTGAATATGTCATGCCAGTTCTTTCTGGCCAGCCAGGTCTCTGTGGATAAGTCTGCTGCCAATATTTTTACCATTGTATGTTACAGACTTCTTGTCCCGTGCTGCCTTCAGGATTTTCTCTTTGTCGCTAAGACTTGTAAATTTTACTATTAGATGCCGGGATGTGGACCAATTCCTATTGATTTTGAGGGGTGTTCTCTGCACCTCCTGGATTTTGATGCTTATTCCCTTTGCTATATTAGGGAAATTCTCTACAGTAAATCTCTCTGGTATACCTTCTGCTCCTCTTTCTCTTTCTTCTTCTTCTGGAATCCCAATTAGTCTAATGTTGTTTCATCTTATGCTATCACTTATCTCTCGAATTCTCCCCTCGTGGTCCAGTAGTTGTTTGTCTCTCTTTTGCTCAGCTTTATTCTCTGTGATTTGGTCTTCTATATCACTAATTCTTTCTTCTGCCTCATTTATCCTAGCAGTAAGAGCCTCCATTTTTTATTGCACCTCATTAATAGCTTTTTTTTTATTTCAACTTGATTGGATTTTAGTTCTTTTATTTCTCCAGAAAGGGCTTTTATTTCTCCTGACTGTGTTTCTCTTATATCTTCCATGCCTTTTTCAACCCTGGCTAGAACCTTGAGAATCGTCATCCTGAATTCCAGATCTGACATATTACCAATGTCTGTAATGATTAGGTCCCTAGCCTTCGGTACTGTTCTTTTTTGTGTGGTGAGTTTTTCTGCCTTGTCATTTTGTCCAGATAAGAATATATGAAGGAGCAAATGTAATACTAACAGGATGGCAAAGACCCCAGGAAGATGTGCTTTAAATAAATTAGAAGAGACCCCAAATCATGGGGGTTGGGGGAGAGAAAGGGGGGAAAAGAAGTTCAGAAAAGAAGAAAAAATTTAAAAAAGAGAACACAAATAAAGAAAAAAAAATATAATATATATATATATATGTGTGTGTGTGTGTGTGTGTGTTAGACTGGTGACTAGAACAGGGTTACCCACTTAATTTGGGGAGTATTTTGGTCTCTTAGAAGAAACCACCTCCCAAAATTTTAAAGAATGCAAAACATATATAAGGGTAAACACAATGAAGGGATGGAATATGACTATAAAGATTAAAGAAAAAAAAACAATTTTTTTTTCCCAACAAAGGAGTTGATAAGGTAAGTTGGTAGGGAGAATAAAAAAAAAAAAGTGGAGAGAACTTCCTTGGGCTGGAGACTAGATCAAGCCCAGTACTAGATTTGGGGTGTATTTTGATCTATTAGAAGTTTTACCCCAAATTTTTAAGAAGGAAAAAAAAACCCTATGTGTATAGAAAGAATAAAGTTAGATACAGTGAAGGATAAAATATGACTCTGATAATAAAGGTTCAAAAAAGATTTTTTTTAAAGAAAGTTATTAAGATAAACTAGTTAAAAAACGTTAAAAGAGGATAGGGTAAAAGTTTAAAATAATTAGCAGAAGAGAAAAAAAATAAAAAAAATTAACTTTGCTAGACTAAAGATTCATGGGGAGAAATCCAAGAATTCCATGCTTTGCTTTCTCCTCTGGGATTCCACTGTTCTCCTTGTTAAGTGAACTAGGTCTTGGCTGGATTTCTTGTTGATCTTCTGGGGGAGGGGCCTGTTGTAGTGATTTTCAAGTGTCTCTGCCACAGGTGGAATTGCACTGCCCTTACCAGGGGCCGGGCTAAGTAATCCTCTGTTTCGCTTTCTGGGGTTTTTGTTCCCTGAAGGCTTTCCATAGAGTTCCGGAGGACGGGGATGAGAATGGTGGCCTCCCAATCTCCAGCTTGGAGGAGCCGAGAATCACAGGGCCCCAGTCTTCAGTGCGCCTTCAGAGAAAAGCACTTACTCACTCCCCTCTCCCCAGGCTCCAGCCAGGATTGGAGAAAAATGCGCGCAATCAGGCCCGTTTCACTGGCCTCTGGCTGCGCTCCGAGTTCACCCAGCCTGTGACCAAGCGTCTCTGTCTCTGGCACAGTGTCCCACCTGGAGTCTCCAAACCCCACAGATCTCTGGGCTCTCCCAGGTCGGAGTCTCCCTGGATCTTGGGGGACTCCACACACAGAGCATCAGTCCGTGTTACAGATTAGGGTTCACTCCTTGGCCTTGTCTCTGCAGCCGGCTTCCCCTCTCTAATGCCTGTGAGCTCTGCAACACTCAGACACCCCCGATGCTTCTGTGACCACGCGGGACCTGAGTCCACGCTGTCCCCGTGAGGTTTTCACCCCAGTTTAGCCTCTGGCGCGATGTCCCTCCATGGAGCAGACTTTTAAAAGTCCTGATTTTGTGCTCCGTTGTTCCACCGCTTGCCGGGAGCCGGCCCCTCCCCCTGGGGTCTATCTTCCCGTCGCCTTGGATTCACTTCTCCGCTGGTCCTACCTTTAGAAAGTGGTCGATTTTCCATTTCTAGAATTGTTGCTCTTCTTCTCTTTGATCTCCTGTTGGATTTGTAGGTGTTCAGAATGGTTTGATAGGCTATCTAGCTGATCTCCTGCTACCTGATGTCGTCTCAGCCTGCTACTTCTCCGCCATCTTCCCCCTCCCCCCTCCATTCACCTTTTGATGAACAGTTCAGTTTTGTCCAGTTTGCTTTTCTAGATTAAGCTGCTGTGAATAGTCATGTCCACATCTTTGTATGGACATATTCCTTCATTTCTCTGAAAATAGGAAACCTACACAGAATGGGAAACATACCTTTTTAAGAAACTGCCAAATTATTTTCCCTAGAGGTTGTACCATTTTACACATCTATCAGCAGACTTGGACAGTTGCAGTTGCTTCACATCCTTACCAAAACTTGGTGTGGTCAGACATTTTAATGTTAATTGTTCTTGTAGATTTTGTAGCTGTGTCTTAACCTGATTTTCATTTGCCTTTCCTTAATGACTAATAATGTAGCACATCTTTTCAAGCATATTTGCCATTGTAAAACCTTCTTTGGTGAAGTGGCTGTTCAGGTCTTTTGCCCTCAAAAAAATGGATTGTCTTAATATAGAGTTCTAAGAATTGTTTATATATTCTAGATACAAGACTTCTTCAGATATATGTTTTGTAAACATCTTCTCCCACTTTATGCCTCATGGAGGATTTTTGAGATTGAAGAAGTTATAGCTTGGAAGGTAGATGGTACCCCCGGTCTGGTGTGATTCGTTCTAGAGTCTCTGGTCCTTTAGTAGTTGCTTCTGCTGCCAGACCTTCCTCCAATTCTATCTCACCACAGTGACATGGAAACATCAGGTCATCTCCATTTAAAAACTGCAGGTCATTTATGGCCTCCATTGCCCACCCTCCACCTCATTTGAAGCAATGGTGCCATATTTTCCACAATTTTCTTCCTTGTTTGTTAACACATAGGAAAATTGTTTCCTCATATATCAGATTGTTACACTGTATGCTTTAAATACATGCAATGTTGTCAGATATAGCTCAGTTGAAAAAACTGAGCATCCTGTAGCAGTTATGATAGTTGCATAACAAATGACCCCAAATCTTACAGTTCAAATAAACACACTTTGTTATTGCTCAGAAGCCTACAGTTCTGCAGATAGGAGGCAAGCTCCACTGATCTCAGGTGGGCTCTCTCACACACCCGCAGTCATATGGAATCTCAGTCTCTCTATTTGCAAGGGGTTCAGCAGAATTCAGCCCCCATATTACCGTTAACCTGCTGTTTCTGTCTCTATGCTTCCAGTTCACTGCATTATTGTACTAACATGGCTTCCAGCAGGCTGTGGGATCCCCCTTATGAGCTGCTGGGCTCAGAGGGTTTGTAGACCTCTAAGACTCTCTTGTTTTGATTCTCCTAGAGACAGACCCTGAGAAAAACATTTGAGTCTAAGTAGCTTATTCCAGGAAATAGAGAAGTGGAGATGGAAAAGAAGGTAGAGGGGCAGCCAATACAGTGTCTGTATTAATGAAGAGGCAACCACTGTGGGAAACTGGGGCACTGTGCCACTGGGGATGTGCCTCCATATTGTCCCATCCAAGGGACAGAGAGTGGAACCATTGCTGAGGCTGAAAATCATCTGGTGAGAGCTACATGAGCTTCCTTCCTCCTTAATCAGGGCTTTGACTCTGAGGATTCTCCCACAAGGCTTTGCTGCAAAGGAGTTGCTGGCCCTGGAGGCTGGGTCTAGTCTTGCCAGGCAGGTTCCCATTGTCCTATTTTAAATCCACAACAAGTAGGCAACATGTGCCATGTTCAAGGACCTGGTAGGTAATCACAAAGTGCAAAGAACTCAAAAAATATCAGTAATAAGTCTGACCTGTTTTCCTTCACAGCAGAATCATCTAAAGCCACTTTGGGGAGACACCAAGGTAGCTGAATTTCTGCGTATAAGGGTTCTGGTGTGCCAGTAGTGCATTGTCTTCACCTGTCATGGCTTTGCTGTGGATCAGCAGGATGGAATGCCCATCAGAAGCCAGCACTCACCAAACAGAAATCTGCATTTCATGAAGCAGCATATATTTTCAGTGATTTATCAGGAAATGCTTTGTTACATGGGATTATGGATGACTGCAGAACATTAGAGAAATCCCTGTGGCCTCATGATTTGAGAGTCTCTGAAGGAATTGAAGCAGTTGAATGCAAGCAAGCTTAACAGTACGAAGAGTCTACAATGCTCTAATTTCTCAGAATATATTGTGTCCAAACTTGCACAATGTGGCTTCTAAACTGCTGTGTTCACAAAATGAACAAGGGCTGTGTGAAATCCCTACTTCCAATCCACAGAGTCTCTCCCAGACTATGACTAAATGTTTCTGGACCTGCATATTTTTCTGCCTTTCAGATTTTCACCCTCTCACAAGGCTGTGTTGGACCATCATTTTGGCTCTTGTCCCCTTTCTTGCCTATCACCAGCCACACTTTCAATCCATTGTAAAGATGGATACCAATCTGAATAACTTCTTAGGTTCCAGCAGCCTCAGCAGTATCGACATTCACAAACAGGATAATTGATGAGCACATTCATTTATTTCAGGAAGTAGTGTTGAAATTATCTGTGTGACCAACATTAGGGAGGCTCAGCAAACACAAAGCCCCAATATTTACTTACACTGTCTCAATGTCAAACATTGCAGTTCAAAAGCAGGGAAAAATAGTAATGTTCTAGTACAAAGGCCACAAGGCAGGAGCAATTCTAAGTCAAGACAGGGACAGTCTATTTGTTCTATTCTGGCCTTCAGTTGATTGGTGTGACCCACCCATACTGGAGAGGACAATCTTCTTCACTGCTTACCAACTTAAATGCTAATCTTATTCAAAAACACTCTCCGTAGACACAGCCAGAACAATGTTTAACCAAAATATCAGGGCACCCCAGAATCAACTCAAGTTGACACATAAAATTAACCATCCTAAAATTCTTCATTTCTTCCAGCAGCCCCAAGTACAGAGGTGCCTTAGTTCATTAAATCAGTCTCTGTTCATGGATATTTGGTGATTTTCATCTTTTGTTATTGTAAGTAGCTCCATGATGAATAGCCCTGTGCACACATATTCCATTTGTTTGCCCTGCATGAGTGGTTCAGCTTCCCACTGGTGGGCTTTCTGGGTCAATGGGTAAATGCATATGTAATTGCCCTCCCTGGGGACTGTATCATTTTGCATTCTACCAACAGTGCCTGAAAGCACTTGTTCCCTGAGGAAACAGGGATCCATGTTTAGTCAAGAACACCACCACTCTTGACCATGGAGATTGGTTTAGGACCAAGCTGGCCAATGGGAGGGACTGATGAGAGTTTTTGTGGAAGCATGAGGACAGAGAAGCTATCTCTCTCTGGCAATGGCTCAGCTAGCCCTTGTAAAACTCCCAGCTCTAGGCGCAGCCACATACAGAAAGCCTGGTCAAGAATGATACCAACAGAGAGGAGTCAAGACAGCAGAGAAGTAGCAGGCTGAGACGACATCAGGCAGCAGGAGATCAGCTAGGTAGCTTATCAAACCATTCCAAACACCTACAAGTCCAAAAGGAGATCAAAGAGAAGAAGAGCAACAATTCTAGAAAAAGAAAATCGACCACTTTCTGAAAGGTAGGACCAGCGGAGAAGTGAATCCGAAGTGATGGGAAGATAGACCACGGGGGAAGGGGCCAGCTCCCGGCAAGCGGTAGAGCAATGGAGCACAAAATCAGGACTTTTAAAAGACTGCTCCATGGAGGGACATCGCTCCAGAGGCTAAACCGGGGTGAAGACCTTGTGGGGACAGTGTGGCCTCAGGTGCCGCGGGGTCACAGAAGGATCCGGGATGTCTGAATATCACAGAGCTCACAGGTGTTAGAGCAGGGAAGCTGGCTGTGGAGACAGACCTGAGGAGTGATCTCTCAAATTTAGGTTATCTTAAACCATAATCCGTGACACAGGCCGGTGCACTGTGCGTGGGGTCCCCACAAGATCTGGGGATACTCCAACCTGGGAGAGCCCAGGGATCTGCAGGGTTTGGAGACTCCAGGTGGGGCACTGTGCCAGAGACAGAGATGCTTGGTCACAGGCTGGGTGACCTTGGAGCGCAGCTGGAGGCCAGTGAGACTGGCATGATTGAGCATGATTTTCTCCAAGCATGGCTGGAGGCCAGGGAGACGGGAGTGATTAAGTGCTTTTCTCTGAAGGTGCACTGAAGAGGGCCGGAGATTGGGAGGCTGCCATTTTCATTCCCGTCCTCCTGATCTCTATGGAAAGCTTTCAGGGAACAAAAGCTCCCTAGAGCAAACATGAGGGGATTAGTTAACCCGGCCCCTGATAAGGGCGGTACAGTTCTGCCTGGGGCAGATGTACTTCACCAACAGGCCCCTCCCCCAGAAGATCAACAAGAAATCCAGCCTAGACCAAGTTCACTTACCAAGGAGAACAGCAGAATTCCAGAGGAGGAGAAGGCAAAGCATGGAATTCTTGGCTTTCTCCCCATGAATAGTCTTGCAAAGTTAATTAATTTTTTAAAATTATTTTTCTCTTCTAATTTTTTTAAACTTTTACCCTTTCCTCTTTTAACGTTTTTTAAGTAGTTTATCTTAATAACTTTCTTAAAAACATCTTTGTTTTTAAAGATTTCATTTATTTTTTATTTGACAGAGATCACGAGTAGGCAGAGAGGCAGGCAGAGAGAGAGAGGAGAAAACAGGCTCCCCACTGAGCAGAGAGCCCAATGCGGGGCTCAATCCAAGTACCCTGGAATCATGACCTGAGCTGAAGGCAGAGGCTTTAAACCACTGAGCCACCCAGGTGCCCCAAAAAACATCATTTTTGAACCTTTATTATTATAGTCATATTTGATCCTTCATTGTATCTAACTTTATTCTTTGTATACACATAGGGGTTTTTTTTTTCTTCTAAAAAATTTGGGGTACAACTTCTTCTAATACATCAAAATACACCCTAAATCTAGCACCGGGCTTGATCTAGTCTCCAGCCCAACCAAGTTCTCTCCACTTTCTTTTTTTTTTTTTACTCTCCCTACCAACTTATCTTATCAACTCCTTTGTTAGAAATTAAAATTTTTTTTTCATCTTGATAGTCACATTTCATCCCTTCATTGTGTTTACCCTTATATATGTTTTCCATTCTTTAAAACTTTGGGAGGTAGTTTCTAGGAGTCCAAAATACACCCAAAATTAAGTGGGTGACCCTGTTCTAGTCACCAGTCTAATATATATATATACATATATATGTATATATATTTTTTTTCTAATATTTTTTCTTTATTTGTTTTTTTTTTTGAAATTTTTTTCTCTTATCTGAACTTCTTTTTGCCCCCTCTCCCCCACCCCACGATTTGGGGTCTCTTCTGATTTGGTTAAGGCACATATTCCTGGGGTCGTTGCCACCCTTTTAGTATTTCATTTGCTCCTTCATATATTCTTATCTGGACAAATGAAAAGGCGGAAAAACTCACCACAAAAAAAAAAAAAAAAAAAAAGAACAGAAGGCAGTACCTAAAACTAGGGACCTAATCAATACAGACTTTGGTAATAGAATCTAGAATTCAGGATGATGATTCTCAAGGTTCTATCTGGGCTCAAAAAAGGCAAGGAAGATATTAGAGAAACCCTGTCCAAGAAATAAAAGCCCTTTCTGGAGAAATAAAAGAAATAAAATCTAACCGAGTTGAAATCAAAAAAGCTATTAATGAAGTGCAATAAAAAATGGAGGCTCTTACTGCTAGGATAAACGAGGCAGAAGAAAGAATTAGTGATATAGAAGACCAAATGACAGAGAATAAAGAAGCTGATTAAAAGAGAGACAAACAACTACTGGACAACGAGGGGAGAATTCGAGAGATAAGTGATACCATAAGACGAAACAACATTAGAATAATTGGGATTCCAGAAGAAGAAGAGAGAGAGAGAGGGGAGCAGAAGGTATATTGGAGGGAATTATTATAGAGAATTTCCCTAATATGGCAAAGGGAAAAACCATCAAAATCCAGGAGGTGCAGAGAATCCCCATCAAAATCTGTAAGAAAAGGTCCACACCCCGTCATCTAATAGTAAAGTTTACAAGTCTTAAGGACAAAGAAAAAATCCTGAAAGCAGCCCAGGACAAGAAGTGTGTAACATACAATGGTATAAATATCAGATTGGCAGCAGACTTATCCACAGAGACCTGGCAGGCCAGAAAGAACTGGCCTGATATATTCAGAGCACGAAAGGAGAAAAACATGCAGCCAAGAATACTATATCCAGCTAGGTTATCATTGAAAATAGAAAGAGAGATAAAAAGCTTCCAGGACAAACAAAAACTGAAAGAATTTGCAAACACCAAACCAGCTCTACAGGAAATATTAAAAGGGGTCCTCTAAGCAAAGAGAGACCCTAAAAGTATTAGATCAGAAAGGAACAGAGACAATATACAGTAACAGCCACCTTACAGGCAAAACAATGGCACTAAATTCATAACTCTCAATAGTTACCCTGTATGTAAATGGGCTAAATGCCCCAATCAAAAGACACAGGGTCTCAGAATGGATAAAAAAAAAAAAAATCAATATGCTGCCTACAAGAAACTCATTTTAAGAAGACTTAACAGTCTTTTTTTTTTTAAGATTTTATTTATTTATTTGATAGAGATCCCAAGTAGGCAGAGAGGCAGAGAGAGAGAGGAGGAAGCAGGCTGTCCGCAGAGCAGAGAGCCTGATGCGGGGCTTGATCCCACGAATCTGGGATCATGACCCGAGCTGAAGGCAGCAGCTTTAACCCACTGAGCCACCCAGGTGCCCCAAGAAACTCATTTTAGACCCGAGGGCACCACCAGATTGAAAGTGAAGGGGTGGAAGACAATTTACCATGCTAAAGGACATCAGAAGAAAGCTGGGGTGGCAATCCTTGTATCAGATCAATTAGATTTTAAGCCAAAGACTATAATAAGAGATGAGGAAGGACATTATATCATACTCAAAGGGTCTGTCCAACAAGAAGATCTAACAATTTTAAATATCTATGCCCCTAACATAGGAGTTAATAACAAAATCAAAGAAAAACATTGACAATAATACAATAATAGTAGGGGACTTTAACACTCTCCTCACTGAAATGGACAGATCATCCAAGCAAAAGATCAACAAGGAAATAAAGGTCTTAAACGACACACTGAAGCAGATGGACATCACGGATATATTCAGAACATTCCATCCAAAAGCAAAAGAATACACATTCTTCTCGAGTCCACATGGAACATTCTCCAGAATAGCGTACATCCTGGGTCATAAATCAGGTATCAACCAGTATCAAAAGATTGGGATCATTCCCTGCATATTTTCAGAACACAATGCTCTGAAGCTAGAACTCAATCACAAGAGGAAATTTGGAAAGAGCCCAAATACATGGAGACTCAACAGCATCCTTCTAAAGCATCCTTCTAAAGAATGAATTTTCAATCAGAAAATTAAAGAAGAATTGAAAAAAACCATGGAAACAAATGATAATGAAAACACAATGGCCCAAAATCTGTGGGACACAGCAAAGGCAGTCCTGAGAGGAAAATATATAGCGATACAAACCTTTCTCAAGAAATAAGAAAGGTCTCAAATACACAACCTAATCCTACACCTAAAGGAGCTCGAGAAAGAACAACAAAGAAAGCCTAAACCCAGCAGGAGAAGAGAAATCATAA
>RCUC01125534.1:0-29171 GCA_003697995.1 Taxidea taxus jeffersonii | reverse complement strand
CATGAGCTATTATTACTACTGACATTTATTGAGTTGGCCTATGGAAATAAGCATGACCCAGACAGAATGTTAGGTGTCTAAGTCCTCACATTTATCCTATGATCTCTATAATACTAATATCCCACCAAAGAAACTAAGATGTAGAGAGTGACTTCCCCAAAAGCACCCAGCCAGCTGATTTCTCCAAGAAGTTTCTTAAACAAATATTTTTCCCTTGTCTGGATCCCTGCTGTACCATGTAACATCTGTGGGATAACACCTACCATAAAGATCTGTTTCCCACTTTGTCTTTCTCGAAGGGGTTAGCAAACTATAGTCCCTGGGCTAAACTTGTTTTTTTAAGTAAAGTTTTATTGGGATACAGTCGTGCCCATTTATTTCCATATTGCCTGTGTCTGCTCTCCTGCTATAATGGCAGAATTGAGTCATCGCAGGAGAACATATGGTCCACAAAGCTAAAAATATTTGCTACCTGGCCCTTTGGAGAAAATGTTTGCCAACCCCCGAGTAAAACTATGAGCTCTTTGGAGTAGAACCCATGTCTTCCACCTCGGACCCCCTCATCCTGGCACATGACAGGGGCTCCCTATATACGTGCCGAATAAGGGAAAGAGTGACTGTGTGGCCGACACACAGTGTCAGGAGCTGAGCCCCACCCAGATCCCGGGAAGCCCCACAGGTTTGTGATGCTGCCACCTGCCCCGTGGTCCCCAAAGGTAAAACTGAGCCAGGGCCAGTAGCAGGCCCTGACGTGATCACCCCAGCACCAGTCAAGCCCCTCCAATGAGAGGCTCAGCATCTTCTTGGAAGGCAATCCCTTTTAAATCCCCATTTGTGAAATGCTGGAGGTGCTTTGGAGAGCCATACCCTAGCTCCTGCCTCTGGCTTTGGTGCTGTGCATTTTCGTAGAACCTTCATCAACTGGTCACAGATTTGACTTCCTGCCTGACAGGCTGTCCCAGTGACCACTCCAGCCTCTTGTTGGGAAACAACAATACAAAATAATAATAATAATAATAATACCGTTTATTGAGCTCCTGTTCTGCCAGGCACCGTGCCATGTCCTTTACACAGCCAAGCCCAGTTCCTAGAAAAGCCCTGAGAGGCAAAGTGGGCTTTATTTATCATCCCAGTGTAAAGATCAGGAAGCTGAGCCTCTGGGAGGGTCAAGCCACCCGCCCAAGGTCACATAACTAGTAAGCACCACAGGCAAAATGAAAACCCACTATTTTCTCATTTCTCATGGCCCTGAGCTGCTTCCCTGGGGACCATAAACCAGCAGCTAGATGGAACAGTGTTGAAACTGCATTCCACGATCTTTGAATGAAGTATTTTCGCTGCATTCACCTGACCCAGCCTTGTTCATGACACATTAAGGGATCACTTAAGAATGATGTATTCGCTGTTCACTTGCCTTGCATCCAGTTCTAGGCTGGACACTGGGAACAGAGAGGTGGAGAGCAGGGCTTTACCTCTCCAGAAGGGGCTCCAGGTGGGTGTGGCCCGGTAGGCATGGCTGAGGACCACCCCTCCTTGCTCCCCCGCCCCCCATCTCTGATCTCTTCCCTAGGTGGAGGTTCCTCCAAGAGTGCCCTAGCAAAGCTCCTTTGCTAAGTTTGAAAACTTCGGCTCTAAGGAATGTAACAAAGCATGAAGAACAAAGCACTGGTGCCATTACCGTCTGAAAAACAGGCTTTTCCCCAAAACCACATTCTCTCAGAAGTTCATAGAGACCAACTCCTAAATACATTCCTGAAGTGTTTTTTATCTGGGAGGACAATTAACCTTTGCAATTAGCTTCATCAACAGGAACTTAATGTCCAATATTTGGTCGCTTAGCAACAAGGAAGCAGCCACCAGCAGGAATGCAGTGTCTTCGTTACCTGAGTCTCATGGGGCTGCAGGCAGAGGAAACGCTGAGCTGGGTTTCCAGACTCCGCAAAGCTCTTTGCCCCAAAGTCCTGTCCACCCAAGGTCCTGCAGTCTGTGACCTACAGGGCTGGTGAGCCTGAGTGGGAACCCAGCCTCTCGGTGGGGATGCAGGAAGAAGGTTCCAGCCTCCGGTGCACTCATCGGCCTCAGAAGAGCCTCCTAAGAATGCTCATCGAGGGCGGGATGGGCCGGTTGTTAGAGCCTAGGGGCCCGCAGAACACCTGCTACCCCCTCACTCGTCTACTTTCTCATTTCCAAAGGGCCCTCCTTACCCACCTCAGGTCCATAGACTAAAGCTCACATTAAGTCTGTTGCTCCAACGTATCCCTGTAGATGAAGGGGGATGGAGTCCCCCATCTCCCTTGCTTTGGCACCCCCACAGTGGCCTGCCACCTTGTACTCCTCTTCTGGGCGTGAACTTCACAACTGGTCCGGATGGACCTCTCTGGTCCCCGCTGGCTTGGTGTGTCTGCTAATTCCTTCCCAGATTCACACTGCTCAGAAGACAGCACACGCTCCTAAGACATTTGCCAGGACCTCTCTGTTCTCTAATGTCACTCCCCATGTTTCCCAGAAAGAAGAGTGCTAAATCTTTCTGAGTCTCAGATTCCGAACCAAAATGTCGTGAGATTATGTGGTGAGGGCAGCAAGTGTGTTCCACTCAGCACACCTGGATTTGGATCCTGACTCTAGTGCTTGCCTGGGAGACCGAACCTCTCTGCATACCTCTCCCTCTTCCTCTCACCTGGAAAGGGGAGATGGTGATACGTCCCTCCCCAGGATGCTGGGAGGCCCATGGGAGGAGCCTGGCTTCTAGTAGGTGCTCAAGAAACAGAAATACAAAACAGCACAACAAAACAAGAAGCCACTCCCAGACCACTGAATTCCTCTGTCCCCACCCCCCCACCCCCGGTTCCCATGGGGAGTTGAAGACTTTGACCTCAGCTCCCTCAAAAGGACTTCCCGCTATAAAGAGAACCGGAGAAGCATTAGGTCAGGTGACTGCTGGAGGCCACTCTCTGTGGACTTACAAACCCAAATACCTTGAAGAAAGCGTCCTCTTTTTCGACTGAAATAGAAGTAATTCAAGGCAGGCCGATCTGGTTTGAGGTCAGACTCCATCACAGGACAGCTCCGTGACCTGGGCAGACAGTGCCCTTTTCTCAGCTTCCTTGTCGTCCTCAATTGTGACACATGGAGGAACACAGTACCGCCGCAGCAGGGTTCTGGGAGAACCATATCCAAAATCCGAAGGGAAGGAGCCCCCCAGGGGCCTGGCCGGAGGCTTGCAGGAGGCGCCCAGGCGCTGCTGTTGCATCTGAATCCACTTGACAAACTGCCCTTATCAGCCGCTGTCACAAATGTCATTTGAAATCCTCATCAGTTTATTTTTTACCAAATGAGGCATACCTGCACTGTTTCTGCACCAGCTTTAGGAAACAGCATACCTGCTTCTGTTTTCAAATAAATACACATGAAAAAGTGATTGCAGTCCCATTTCCTTTGGCTTTCTGAAAATGCTGCATGCGGGTGACCGGGCAGCTTGAGTTTCAGAAACGCTCTTTGGAAACTCCCCTCTTCCTGCTGTTCTCCAGAGCTCCCGCTCCTCTCTCCTTGCTCCTCCTCAGTAATCTCAATCCGCCCAGCCATCAGCCTGCCCCGTGGGGGTGTGCGAGAACAAACCTCATCCAGGTAAACAGAGTTACCAATGACCCACCAACCCCGCCTGTGGGTGTGCAGCCAAGAGACTGAAAATATGTGCACGCAAAAACGTGGGCATGAATGCTCACCACAGCATTATTTGCAATGGCCAAAAAGTGCAAAAACAACAACAACAACAAACCACCCCACATGTCCCTTAATTAATTCATCGATAAACAAAATGTGCTATGTCCATAATGTTCATTTCCTATGACCGCTATAACCAATAACCACAAATTACCAAAATAATACAAAATTTACTCTCTTACAGGTCTGGAGGTCCAAAGCCTTTATTTAATTGGTTCCCTGGCGAGAGGCAGAACTGGTTCCTTCCCCAGGCTCTAAAGGAGAAATCTCTTCCCTTTGCCTTTTTCAGCTTCTAGAGGCCTGAGCATTCCATGACAGGGAGCCCCTCTTTCCATCTCCAAAGTGCAACACTGTGATCTTGGCTTTTATGCTTATCATTATCATAATCCAGGATAATCTCCCCATCTTGAATCCTGAGTTAATTGTTGTAGAAAGTCACATTCCGGGGATGGGCCCGGTTGTGTTTGGGAGGCTTTGTTCAGCCGACTCTAGGACAGATTATCCAGCCCCTGGAAGGAATGGACTAAACTTGAACCAGACCTGAACTATCATGCTAAGCGGAAGAAGTGACCCAAGGGGCGCCTGGGTGGCTCAGTCGGTTAAGTGTCTGAGTTTGGATTTCGGCTCAGGTCATGATCTCAGCATCGTGAGATTGAGCCCTGCTTCGGGGCTCAGGCGAGAGTCTGCTTCTCTCCCTCTCCCTCTACCCCTCCCCCACCCCGGCTCGCACGCATGCGTGCTCTGCACCCTCTCTAAAATAAATAAATAAATCTTAAAAAAAGAAAAGTGACACAAAACGTCCCCAAATGTCTGATTCACTTTATATGAAATGTCCAGCATAAGCAAACCCATAGAGACAAAATTAGATTAATGATGGGCAGGGGCGGGAGGGAGGGTTGATGGGAAGTGACTGCTAACAGGTACGGGTTTCTCTTCGGGGGTGATAAAAATGTTCTGGAATCAGATAATGGCTGGTGACGGTGGCACAACTTTATGAATATACTAAAAACCACTAAACTGTCCACTTTAAAAGGATGGATTGATGACATGTGAATTATATCTCAATAAAAATAAGTACGTTTGAAGAAACTTCATCATGCATCAACATTACCTATAAATGGTTAAAGTGAAAATATTCCTTTTAAATCAGATTGTGGTTTGAATCAATTTTATGTAAATAAAGAGCTTTCCACCGAATTGCTCATTGAAACTGTATGCCCCAGGAAGGCAGTCTCACTCGGTGGTTGGCGGGGAGCCCTGGAATCAGGCTGTCCCTGTTCAAGCCCTGATTCTGCCCCTTCCTGGCTGTGTCACCTGCAACATGGGGATAATATGTGCACCTGTCTCACACTCGTGAGGATTCAGTGAAATAATCCGTGTGTAGTAAGTGCTTAGCCCATGCAAGCTACTCCCTTTGTCACCTTCATTTCTGCTTTGCCCGGGGTGGGGAGGAGTGGGATTCTGACTGATCTAGGGGGGTCCCAGCATCCTCTTTGACTCCCAGTCTGTCTGTGGGAATTAGAAGTCATCAGGAAGCTTCAAAGGGCTAAGAAAAAATAAGAAGAAGAAGGAAAGAAAAAGAAGTTAGCTGGTTTGGAGAAGCTTGGTATTCATGTATTCATTTATTCATTCACTTGCTCATTCCTTCCCTCTTGCTTCCTTTCATTTAGCAGACACTTGATGAAGCACCGGTACTGCTGGTGATAGGCTCCCACAGAATGCACGCTCCCTGGGGAAGACAGACAGGTTAAAAATCAGTGCGAGAAGATACACCAGGCACTGTGCTGGAAGTTTCTGCAGACCCCAGGGTGGGCAAGTGCATGGGGTGAGTGGCTGAGAGGACACAAAGGACGGAGTGGTCAAGTCTAAGGTGCTGAGGACTGGCGAGGAAAGACTTCATAGAGGAAGTCGAGATAGGCTGCTGGGGATACCTGAGTGTGTGTGCACGTGCACGAGCTTGTGGGATGGGGCAGGTGTCAGGACAGGACTAGGAGAGAGAGAGGATAGAGCAAACAGGGTGCAATCCAGGCCTGAGCAAAGACCCAGAGGTAGGATGCTGCCCAGATTTTTCAGCAAGTGTTGGTAGTTCCTACAGGTAGTGGCTTGGCTAGAAGTAAGCTGTGTTAAGAGAAAGTCAACCAAAATACTTCATAAACTGTGAGCTGCTTGGATTTGCTTTTAAGGTCTCTCTGGGGGGTGCCTGGGTGGCTTAGTAGGTTAAGCATCTGACTCTTGATTTCAGCTCAGGTAATGATCTCAGGGTCATGGGATGGAGCCCCATGTCAGGCTCTGTGCTGGGGGTGGAGCCTGCTTATGATTCTCTTTCCCTCTGCCCCTTCCCACCACAACCCCCTCCCCCAACAAAAAAGGAAGAAGAAGGTGTTTTCTCTGGCTATGGTATGGCAGAGAAAAACCACCATGGTGAGAGAAGAGTCTGGAAGCCGCGGTTGGGAGACTGTGGTGCTGATCAAAATCTGGGTGCTGGGGACCTGAACTCCGGGCAGGGGTGGAGAGGAGGAGTGCACTCCTGTCCCCACCAAACATCAGCATCCATCTCTGTGCACAGACAGGCAGGCAAACAGCACCCCCCCCACCCGCAGCGCAGGCGCTCTACCCATGGGAGGGCGTGATGACTCCTGTCGCGTGTCACCTTGACGAGGCTCCACCCACCAGTGATTTCATCAAACCTAATCTAGGCGTGGCTGTGAAGGTATTTTGTAGATGGGCTGGTTAACAGGACAGACAGTGAAGTGAAGGTAATTACCCTTCGTAATGCGGGTAGACCTCATTCAGGCCCCTGAAGGACTCAGAAGCAAAAGCCCGTCTCCTGGAGAAGAAATCTGGTTCTGCTTCTCTAGAGAAAGCCGACTGAACCAGAGGTTGTTACCCACTCATTAGCAAGGCTCAAGAAACCAGACCTGCCCTGGAGTCCTGCCTGGAAGTTGCCTGTGGCTTGTGCGGATCCCAGGTGATAAATGATTGTCCTTCACAGACCCCTGGTTTGGAGACACATGATGCACAGGCCTCTCCTTTCCTCAGCACCACCGCCCCTCCCCACTCCCTCCCTGTGCAGCTCCTTGTGGCTCAGCCCACCCACTGGCCAGCCCAGGTCAGGAGGAGGTCCAGCTCTGCATCAACAGCCTGGGATTGGGTCTCTCGCCATCTCTGACCAGTCATCCCCTGACCCTCATACCCCAGCCCTCAGGCTGGAGGTGCTGCTTCAGTCCCTGTCCCATGTCTCAGAGGTTCTAGAACTCTAGTTGAGCCTTCCTCCTCTTACCCTCCCTTTTGCCAGACCCCAAGGGTCATGACCCTGGTTGCCAGATCTATGACTAAGGTCCTGCTACCTTCTCGTAGGCACCCGTGACCCTGGGCTCCCCACTCAAATGTCCACTGCCTACCCCATCACCAATCACTTGGCCATCTGGTCTTGAGCCTTGGACTTGGCCACTCTAGGGCTGGTGTGACTGAGCCCCGGGGCTGGGCCCATGAAGTCCTAGCTGCTACCGGCCCCAGCGGACATGGGCACAGTATGCACGGAGGCCATCTGCTGGGTGTCCAGGGAGCCTCCACACATCCGGCTGGGGGTCAGGAAGTCCCAACTGGGGAGCAACATCTGCCCCCATGACCTCGGCCCTGCCGTGGAGTTGTGGAGTCGTCCTGCCACCCCAGCTCCATGCTCAGCCATGTCTGCCGGCTCAGAGGCAGCCTGCATGTCAGGAACTTGGGAGGGGGTGCAGATCAAAAGGGGGAAGCAGCTGGCTCCCCAGCAGCTGGGGGCGGGACAGGGGGGTGCTGCTGTGACCACCCACTTTCCTGTCCCCTCCATAGTGTGGCATTTCGGGGCCAATGGAAGTCTCCACTCCAGCCGCTCCTGTCTGAGTGCAGAGACCTGGGCAGAATCAGGAAGACCCTCCATGCATCCTTGGTCAATAATGAGCAGGAACAGGCCCCCAGAGCTGTTTTTCAATGCCCAGCCCCTGCCCCCGCACGCCCTGAGGTTCTGATTAATTGATGTGAAGCAGAGTCTGGGCATAGGTATTTTTTAAAGCTCTTCAGGTGATTATAACGTATAGCCAGGGCCCAGAAGTTGTGCCTTGGGGCTCTGCTCTCCCAGTTGTTAGAACTGCAGACTCTCGGGCCCACCCACTAGATCCGAATCTGCTTTACAGGATCCCCAGGGGATTCAGGAGGCACATTAAATCTGGGCAGCACTATGCGAACTAAAATCAACCATCCACCAAGGAGGGCTGCTTTGGGCCACTCCCAGCTGCCACTCAGTGGCCGGCACGGGATCCTATGAGAAGCAGAGCCGGGAGTCCAAATGACCACAGGTTGGTTAAGTGCACTGTATCCTTCCTTGGTCTGAGACCCATCCACCACTGTCAGCCAGGCTGTAGATCCGCTAGCTCACAGATCATTATTCTTCAGAAAAGCACACATTTCTTTTTTTTTTTTTTTAAGATTTTATTTATTTATTTGACAGACAGATCACAAGTAGGCAGAGAGGCAGGAAGAGAGAGAGAGGAAGAAGCAGGCTCCCTGCTGAGCAGAGAGCCAGATGCTGGGCTTGATCCCAGGACCCTGAGACCATGACCGGAGCTGAAGGCAGAGGCTTAACCCACTGAGCCACCCAGGCACCCCAAGAAAAGCACACATTTCTAAAGCTGTTTCCATACACAGGCTTTGTCCAGTTGGCCTGGGACCAGTAAACTACCCTTAACTGGGCACTTACTAAATGACAAGTACTTTACAAATACTGATGAGTTTCGTCATGGCCCCTAATAAGTTTTTTTTTTTTTTTTTAAGATTTTCATTTATTTATTTGTCAGACAGAGATCACAAGTAGGCAGAGAGGCAGGCAGAGAGACGGGGGAGGCAGGCTCCCTGCTGAGCAGAGAGCCTGATGTGGGGCTCGATCCCAGGACCATGGGATCATGACCCGAGCCGAAGGCAGAGGCATTAACTCACTGAGCCACCCAGGCGCCCCCCCCACCAGTAAGTTTTATTAGCCCCATTTTACACATGCAGACACTCGGGCTCAAGCTGAAGCTAGGAGCCCAAGCTCCCGTAGCTGGTGGGAGGCAGAGCTATGAGGGTGCCCCAGGTGTCTGATTCCAAAACTCAGGACCTGTTCACGGTGCCCTGTATTGTGCTTGCTCCATAAATAAAACCACGGTGGAACTTCAAACACGAGACTCAGAAATTCTGATAGTCTCAGGGAAAAAAAAAAAAAAAAAAAGAATACATTGCAATTCTCTGAGACCAGTAACAGCAGGTGGGGAAAGATTTTACATAAGCAAAAAGTGCCTTTGGGAATATGAGCCCAATGCCTTCACATAACAGTAATTTCTCCCACCTGGACCCTTAACTATATTTTTATTAGGATGCTTTACATATTCTTTAGCTTCTTTAAAATGCTAAACTGACTGAGTCCCCAAATGTGCCAAAAATCTAGGCAGTACATTTATAGGAAATGAAAGACCCCCACGAAAGAACTCCCAGAGGCCTGAATTAGTGGTTTGTATTGTAAGGAGGTGAGAACCCACATTTCTCCCCGGAATGCGGCTGGCATAAAATCCAAACCAAACTAAATTTATGAAGGGGATTCAGACTGGAAGGCTCATTGGGTGACCTGAATAGTTATGATAACACGCTGGTTTAGAATCTGTGCCAGGCTCCTCTGTGAAGGGTGCCTGAGGGTGCAGGCTCTGGAGAGTTTTGTGGCTCTGCCTATGGCCAGGGTCAGAGGTCAGCCAGTGATGGGGATTGGGGTCCATTGTCTGGGATCTGAACTCAGTCAGTGACTGAATCTTCAGCTGGGGATAGAACCTGTGTATGAGATGAGGTTTAGTAAATTATTTTCTCTCTCCAATCTCAGTGATTTGAGGGGTCACAAGGTCTCCTGTTATTGGTTTCTTGTTGTATGATGTCCATAACTTACTTCCAAATACTTCAGCATAGAGTGGAACTCAATTTTCCAAGCCGTTGCCCTCATTGAGTATCCACAGACCAGGGGTCATCCGCTAACATGCACACTCAAGAAGAAACCCATCTGTCAGAAGCGACCAGGGCAAGGGCTTCTCTTTGTATTTCAATCAACAGCAAAGGCTCTGAAAATTAGCATATTGCATGGCGGAAATGAGCTTTATTGGACAAAATAGAAAACAGCCTGTTGGCCAGCAAGATGAATATCCAAAATGAGTTTGCATTGGTGGAATGAAAGGGGTCAGGTATGCGGTCCAGCTGAACACAGTGTGGCCACAATACTCACCTTCGCATGACAAGGACAGAAGAATCCAGGGAAGCTGGTGCCCTGGGGTGCCAAGGCATGGCTCTGAGTCTGGCCCTGGGTTTAGGAGGGGCTTTCTTGCTCTCTGATATTGACCAGAAGCACAGAATTGCCTGCTGGAGCTTTTGGAGGGTCCGTGTTGTCCTTTTCGTGCAAGGTGAGGTTGGATATAAGAGGATGGAGAGATGGGACTTCAGCGAGCTCATAGCCCAGGTTGTGGGAGCCGCTTTCCTGCCTGCTTGGCGGGTAGATGCGCCTTGGCCTGCAGGGTGGAAGGAGTCCGGAGCCTGCACAGGAGTGAGACTGGGGGGCTGCTAGCTCTCCCCACCTCAGGCTTCATTGGCAGCTTCTTAAGATTGCTTGTGACCTACTCCCCACATCCTGAGTCTTTCTGCAGGAGGCAAAACCTCGAGGTATCTTTGTCCTCCATCAAATTCATCATCCTTACATCTAATTTGTTTTTAATTTTTTTCCTTGGGAGTGAGAGCTGGATCAGCCACTGACAGGATTTCCGAACAGCTCCTGGCGAGGGGTAATCTGGTGAGAAGTGATTATGCTCTCATTGGCCAAGCAATTTATTGCCAACCAAATTCTTGTTGCCAGATGAATAAAGTTGGTGTTAATTCTACCCACTCGGGGTCCTAAACCACGTCTCAGAGCCGCTGGTAAGAATCAAAAAGCATTAAAGACAAGCTCTGGGCGCAGAGTCTGCTCCACAGAAACCATAGCAAAGGGGGTACAGACTCTTAGACACACAGGCTGACCTCTGCTTGCCCACCTCATGTCATTCCATCTCTAGAACACTGGGAAGTCAGAGCTGAAGGGGCCCTCAGAATCATCCCGCCCAACTCTCTACTCATCAGACAAGGAGACGGCCCAGAGAGGTTTTGTGATTAACCCATAGTCACACAGTAAAGCTAGAAGAAGGGCTGTGGCCACTTGCAAAGTGTTCCTCAATTCAGTTCAATAAACATTTGTCAAGGTCCCTGGAAGGAACCTGCACTTGGTGAGCTCACATAGATGTTAATCAGTCTGACAAAAGGCGGAAAATGGATCCAGTGGAATGTCCAGAGGCCCCAAGAGGCTCCCCAGATGGGACCTGGCATGGAAGGAAGCGTTCTGACTCCATCTCTAGGTCTGGCTGGACTGTGAGGGGGGCTGATGGCAGGCTCACCTCTTTTCCTGGGGGTCCTCTCCTGCCTCCTCCAACTCCTCTCCAGACTCAGGGGCTCCCCTAGAATCCCAGAGTCTCTGGGGCTCCCCTTGGAAAAGCCAGTCTCTCAGCCTCCTACCTCCCGTCACCCAGGGACCAAGATGACCTCACAGTAGGTGTGCCCACAGCCCTCCCGCCCACAGAGTACTTTTCCCTCACCCTCTCCTTTTCTCTTCAGTGTGACCCACTGGTATCCCCCCTTCCCCTCTGTAGGTGAAAACCCAAGGGCCCTGGATTTTCACCTACACCTGGATTTTCACCCTGGATTTCACCCACTCTCCAGACCCCATTCTGGTGCAGTGGCTCTCAGCACAGATCCAAAGCTGACCTAGCTCTGAATCCCACCTCACCACTCACCAGCCCTGTGACTTGGGCAAATCCCTCTACCTGTCTCTACCTCAGTTTCCTCAGTCAGAAAATGATAGCAATAATAATAATAATGGCATTTATCTTGTTGTGAGGATTGAACGGGTCAATAGGTACAAAGAATGGTGCCTGGGGCATAGTAAGTAGTGGAAGTATTAGCTATTGTTAGCATTAACCCTTCCCAGGATTCTAACAGATTTCTCCCAACAGGTTACTCAGCATCCCTGTGTGCCCTCGGGGGAGTTGCTCAACCTCTCTGTGCCCACAGCAAGGCTGGCCCTCAAGACAACTGGCGTTCTTCCTGAGCTTGTCTCATCTTTCTCTCATCCTTGGATCCCCTCTAATTTCCTCTCTACCCTCAACAACTCCCCCCCCATGAATCCCCCTTCCCTGTACCCACACCTCCCCCAGGAGTCTGTGGCAGGAAAGGACTCTCCTTGGCATTCAAAAGCTGTCCTTTACAATGGTGGTTTGAATGCTGAGTACAAGAAGAGTTAGTGGTCTCCTTTAAGAGCCCAGTTTTGAATTAAAAAGAAAGCATTGAATCAGCTTCCCTAGCAGCCCAAAGGGATTATCAGCAGAAAACCATATCGCATACCTAATTGCAAAACCATCTCCAAGGTTGAAGTCTGGGCTGGGCTGAGTGGCAGATCAGGGCCCTTAGAGCTGCAACTTCCAAGTTGTGCAGAAGACATCACGGTGCAATAAAGGGGATCTTTGTGGGAGTGGCTGTTCTCTGTCACTCGGGAATAGCAGAGGTGACCTACCATACCTACCATACCATACATACCATACCATACCATACCATACCATACCATACCATACCATACCATGCTTGCCTTGACTTGTGGCCTGTTAGAACCATAACCTTTGGATGCCTAAGAATTGCCTTTGGGAAATGGAAGAACCAGGAAAGGAGCAGTTCCTGGGGCTCCTAAATGAGTCTGGCCGCGGATGTTGCCCAAGTGCAGAGCCAGCTTTGGCTAATGGGGAATGGAAACTACTGCTTTGGATTTGCCTTGACCGCTCCCACCTACGGGCTGATGTGTTTGGTGGTGGCCAGGTGTGAAAGGAGCAGGAGTGCCTGGTGCACAGTAGGGCCTTGGCAAATGCTCGATGAATGGGTTTCCCCAACATGGATGATGCTCTCATTTCCGGTCACGACCATTCAGAAACCCTTCAAGGTTGCAGTGGAGTGAGATTATTTCAAGGTCTAAGCCACCTAAGTGCCTCCCCACCTCCAGCAATGAAAGAAGGAGCATTCTTCCGAAAACTTCATCTCAAGCTTTTCAAGTAGAGATGGTCAAAGCTTAAACAGCTGGGCAGCTTCTCACTGACGTGTGAGTGAACTGAAGCTTTTCAGAATCCCAGTGGAGCACCCAAGTTAAGGAACGGAGGACAATATCCTGCAAGGGCAGGTTTCCCCGGAGTGTTCAGGAATTCCTACATATGACAGGATAGGAAAACTCAAAGACAGCCAACGCTTACCCCACACTATCAGAAAAAGTGCCCCTTTTAACCGCCCCACCAACACACACACACATCATCTCCTGGCCAAGTCCTTCCAAGCCACTGAATTCAGTTGTCCCTAAAGGGAAAAGATTATTCTAACAGAGAACCCCATCTTTTGCTTGGACTGTTGTCACCAGCTTCCTGTCCAGGTTACCTGTCTCTGGTTCTTTATCCAATCATCTTCCACACTGTCTCTAGAAATGTGCTTCTCAATCACAAATCTGGTCAGGTCGGTCTCCTTCTTTTATACCCTCAACAGTTCCCAATTGTCTTCAAGGTAGAATGATGATTCCTCAACCTGACATGCCAAGCCCTTCAAAATCAGTCTCCATTCAGGCCTGAAACGTAGCTAGCACTCACCAGGACAGCCACACCAGTGGTTACAACACTGAAATACCACTACTACTCCTCTCGTGCCTGTTGGCTCTACACCCGCCAACCCCTTGCCCGCCTGTCTCCTGGCTACAGCCCTGGTGGGAGAGACGCTGCCTCTGATGACCCTGGGCCCTGGCTCCCCCCAGGAGGCATATGCTGGGCTGAGACCCCTGACATGGCGCAGCATTCCCTATAGGCACCTTAGCATGGACACTTTGGGGAACTACAGCTTCTAGAGCATTCCGCCCCAGTTGTTAAATGCAATATTTTGAATCTGACTCCTGACTCAGTCAACAGTACTAGATTCTTCACAGTTCCCTTGTTTGCTTCTCTGTTGAATGGATTAAAGAACATCTGAAGAAACAAAGCAAGGAATGATAGATGACCCAGCATCTGTGACCTTCTCTGCCTTCATTAAAGAAGGAAGCCCATGGGGGTATGTGGATGAACAAAGAAGGTGCCATCCACAGTGACCACAGAGATGGCACCCAGTGCCAGGGATGGTCCCTTGGGCAGGCAGTGTCTTTCATAGGAGGGTTATACCCAGGCCAAGTGATCAGCCATTTGAGTTCGGAAAGTCCGCTTTTTCAGGGTGCCCCCAAACCACCAGTCTTTCAGGGCAAACACACAAACCAGCTCCAAAGACACAGGTGCAAAGTGAGAATGCCAACCCAACTATTTATAAAGGGAACCAAGGGAACCGGAACACTACTATCCCTTGTCTGCGTGTTTCGGTTGATATGCTTGTGGTTGCAAGACACAGAAATTCTAAACTTGAAATTAAGCACAAAAGAACTTTATTAGTTTACCAGGCTGAAAGTCCCTGAGGGAAGTCCAGCTTCAGGTGCTGCTGGATCAGGGCTCAAATGGTATCACTGAGACTCAACTTCTTCCTTTTTTGGGTTCTGTCTTCTACCGCATTGACTTCCATCTCGGGCTCCACATGATTATGAGATAGCTTCCTGCCCCCCAGGACCCCATCCTCTCAGCTTCCAGTCAAGCTCGCAAGAGTGAAGATTCTCCTCTGGAAGCCCCAGTAAGCATCTCCCTGTATCACTTGGGTTCTAATTAGATCATGTAGCCATCCCCAAATTCACCCCTTGTGGCCAAGGCAGGAACATTATGTTCTGATTGCTTGAAGCTTAGGTCACCTAGGGACCTGGGGACGGTTCATCCTTACATCAAGAGTTGGAAGGTGAAAAAAAGGAAATAGGATATGGGTACCACCATGCTGGGTGGCAAATCCAGCTGACACCCACCATATCAGGATACTCGTTTAGAGCACTGAGGAGACCATCCTTGTTCAGAGTCTTGCTTGGTGTGTCTGACTAAGGCAAGAGGAATAGAAGGAAGCCGTGAGAATTAGTTCACTGAGATCCAGCAATTGTCCTTACCCCTAAGCAGACCTGCCTCTAGGACACCTGGGGCTGGACTAATACCGCCCTTCTCTGAAGCCCAGTTTCTGCACCAGACCCCTTCCTTCTGGCACATTCTATCTTTATCCAGATGGGTTAACATCACTGATCCTCTCCCAAAGCTATAGGCGAGTCACCATGCCCAGCTTCTCCCATCCCACACAGGTACAGGTGTTCTTGACTTTGATTCATCCATGTTGATTTATAAATAAAATACATCTCCACGGTTCCTTCTGCTTTTCTTAGTGCTGTCCTGCCTCATTCTGTCTAGTAGCCCAGTGAAATCACACCAGGCAGAGACTTCCATGCTTATTTCCTAGGTGATGGGATGAAAGAAACAAGAGGACAAGCCACACACCCAGGTCCACACGGCCAGGCGGAGGCAGGCTCCAGGTTCCCATGATGAGCCCACCGCCCACACTTGTTTCAAAAATGAAGCTGCCTGTGGGGGTCCAGACGCAGGTAATAATCCACTCTCTTCACCTCACCACCGAAATGGAAGACTAGCCCTGATAGCGGAGGCAGAGACCCTTTTCTCTTAGCTACTCCTGGCAATTTCCTAGTACTTTCTCCTCTCCCTGGCCCCTAAGCCAACCTCAGAGGCACTGCCCTTGTCATTAATAGGCTGGCAAGACAATTCCTCTTGGTTGTGGGAAGGGACAAGGTGGGGGGGAGTAGCTGTGTGATGATCTGACCCCAAAGACTGACACAGCTCTGATCTAGATGCAGTCAGTGCTTAGATAAGATGAGACAAATGGCAAACAACATTTGGACTGACAGGTGCCATTTATTAAAGTGCTCTAGATCAATGGCTTCCGAAATTAAAATGTTCTGTATCTGTCACATGTCCCCACCAGGCCCTCTGGTGGGATAGAGGTGCCAGCTATAGATTGGTGTGAGGATGGGGCTGTGGAGGAGGGGAGACTCTATCAGCCTTAGGCGGTGTGACATTTCCCACTAGAGCCACAGGCAAGGATCCCCAAACCACAGAGGCTCCAGAAGCTTCCCAATAAGTCAGAGGATTGGGAGACAGAAGTCCAGACATTAACATTCCATAGCTGAACAGTGGAGGGGCACCTTCTCTGAGTTTTCCAGAAGATCAAGCACTGTCCTGGGCATGGACTTAGACCTGAAACACACAGGCCTCCCTGCCTCACTTGGAGAAAAACAGCCCACAATGGGGAAAGCCTATCTTCTGCTTTCTGGCATCCTTTGGGATTTGTGGGCATGGCCAATGCTGGGGCTCACCCAGCCCATATCCCTCCAGGCCCCAAGTTCATTGGCAGTTGTGAAGATAGTCCTCGGGCCTCACCCCAAGAGTCTCTTGTCTCAACTTGGCTAGCTTCTCCGAGTGGCCAGGCACAACTGCGAAGTGCAGGGAAGTTCATGCCAGGGGCTGGGGGTGGTTGAGGGGGGATAAGTGCCCACCTCCTTGTCCTCCACTGGCATAATTCTGAGGCAAGGGCACATGGTTTTCAGATGGTCCCCAGGGGAACGCCCACAATGGTGATGCGTTCAATAGCACTGGCTTCCTTTGCTCTTCACCCTCTGTACCTCACTTTCCCCACTTCCTCCTCTGTGTGCTCTGTGCCATCCTCTCTTCCTTGGAGCCTCCCTGCGGTCATAGGGCTTTGCAAGCAGAGAGCACAGAAAGGCTCACACTAGCCTCTTGGTTCCACTCTGATCGACTACGAATTCCAGAGCCCGGCACATTCCTCTCCTGCCCTCACTCATACCTTTGCACTGGGGTGACCAGTTTGCTCCTTGAGTGCATCTGGAGGGTTTTCTCTAGATCTTCCTGGACCTGGTAGAGCCCCAGCATCTGTGCAGACACGGGCCAGATAAGATAGTAGAAAACACAAGGAGGTGCTTGGCTTCTAGAACAGCATTAGCTATGGGGCTTCGAGGAAGACACACAGCCTCACTGAACCTCAGTTTCCCAGTCTCTATAATTAAGAAA
Source organism: Taxidea taxus jeffersonii (assembly GCA_003697995.1). NCBI lineage: Eukaryota > Metazoa > Chordata > Mammalia > Carnivora > Mustelidae > Taxidea > Taxidea taxus. The sequence goes on along the minus strand of RCUC01125534.1, from coordinate 12,318 downwards.
GTATCCACACCCATCTCCAACGGTTGTGGCTACAATCAAACCAGGAAATAGACATGAAACTCTACAAACTAACTTTTTCCATGGCTCATAGCCAGCTGATATTTGGCAGAACAGCTCTGTTATTTATGGCTGGGGTTTGTACCAATGGGGTTGGAGCCCACGCTATCCCTATTATTAAATATTTCAAATATCACTTCTGACTAACACCCCGGCTGCCTGTACCTCTTGTAGCTCCTGCTCAGTCGGCAGCAGCAGCTGGCCATGCTCCCTGAAGAGTGGAGCCCCAGCTCGTCTCTAGGGAGAGTCCAGGCCAGGGCCATGCTCCTCTGAGCTCGCCCCTCACTCCCACCATGCCGAGAAAGACCGTGGTGAATACCAGGCATTCAGACATCCTGGGACAGGTCGATTCCGTTTCAAACATGCAGATGCAGAGCACATTGTGCGAACATGCCGTGAGGCTGGCTCTGAGGCCCAGCCCGTTGCCGAGGAGTCCGGCAATTCATCTAGCTTAATTAAGCATGTTTAACAGGGCGACATGCTCTCTTCCACCCATCCGCAAAGAGGCCCTCGCCAGAACTTGGTTCATTAATCAGAGGGCCATGTGAGCAGGTGCTCTCTCACTGGTGGAAAAGGTTGATTCAGGTCAGGTCTACATGATTCAAGCCCTGAATAATCCTGGGAGTCTGGGGAGGGCAACCTGGGGACAGGCCAGAGGGTGCTCAGAGTGGAACGTGGGAGGGATAGAGCAACACTCCCCCACCGGCTGAATATTCAGAATGAGGTAGGAAGATGGCAAAGGCCTTAATTAACATCTGTTTGCATATTCATTGTCAACAGTGAGTTATTTAATCGAAACTCACCCATCCTGCAAATCTAGATAGTGCCCTGGCAGAAAAAAAATGGTAAGACTTCTTAGCCCTCAGTTTGCTTTGGAGTAGGGAGGTCTGAAAGTTTGCCCTGTGTGATACTCATTACCCAAGGTGAAGTCCAGCTTAATTATGTTCACCAATGAGTGTGAGCACCCCCTCCTGCATCCCACCCTTGATATAGGGAGTGAGTGTTAGAGCCAAGAACCACGCTTCATCTCGCACCAAAGCCTGCGTCCTTTCCCCTGAGCCACTGCCTTGTCTGGGCTTGGATAGTCCAGAAAAATTCGTCTGTGTCTCATGGGGTACAGTGAACTCTGGTTGAGTTTTGCTGTTCTGGGTGTATCAGTGAATTTGGTCAACACGTCGGGAGAGCACTCCTGGAGGAGCTCAGACACAGAGTGACGGACTACAGCAAGGAATCACAAGGGTCCCGGAGTCCTGGGGACAGAGCCCAGTTTCTGCGGAAGCCGCAAGAGGACAGAATCCAGGTGCGTGGCCTGGAGTTCAGGACAGGGTTGTGTAGTTGGCTGGATGACCATTGTAGGCCCTAAATCCAATGACCGGTGTCCTTAGAAGAGAAGGGGAGCTGAGACCCACAGAGAAGGCAATGTGATGGCAGTGACAGTGATTTAAGCAGTGTTGTCACAAGCCACGGGACACCAAGGACTCCTGACAGCCACCAGAAGCAAGGACAGAGACTTATCTTTCTCCCTTTGAGCCTCCAGAAGGAACCAACCCTGCCAACGTCTTGATTTTGGACTTTAGGCCTCCAGGACTGTGAGAGAATTAATTTCTTTTGTCTTAAGCCAGACAGTTTGTGGTAATTTGTTGCAGCAGCCCAAGCAAACTAACCCAGGCTCCATTCCTGCTCAGATACAGGGACAAACCAGGAAAAGCCAGCCATCCAGTGATCACAGGCCGAGGCTGGTCCTGGGCCTGTGAAGAAGAGCCAGGAAGAGAGCCATCTCTCCCCAGGAGGCACGTGCTGATGGGAGAAGCCCCAAAACTCTTCCCTCAACTTGAGGGACTTGTTGAGGCCTCATGCCTTCTTGGTCCCCATCCAGTTGCATTCAAGGTCTTGATGATGCCCATCAGAATGGCTAAAATCAACAACACAAGAAACAAGGTGTTGACGACAACATGGAGAAAAGGGAACCCTGGTGCACTCTTGGTGGGAATGCAAACTGGTGCAGCCACTGTGGAAAACAGTATGGAGGCCCCTCAGAAAGTTAAAAATAGAGCTACCCTATGACCCAGCAATTGTCCTACTAGATATTTACCCAAAGAATACAAAAATACTAATTTAAAGGGATACACGCCCCCCAATGTTTACTGCAGCATTATCTACAATAGCCAAGTTATGGAAAGAGCCCAAATGCCCATCAACTGACGAATGGATAAAGATGTGATATATATATTTCTATAATAGAACATTACTCAGCCATAAAAAAGAATGAAATCGTGTCATTTGCAATAATGTGGATGGAGGTAGAGAGTATTAGCCTAAGTGAAATAAGTCATTCAGAGAAAGACAAACACCATTATTATTTCACTCATATGTGGATTTTTTTAAAAGATGTATTTATTGGGGTGCCTGGGTGGCTCAGTGGGTTAAGCCGCTGCCTTCGGCTCAGGTCATGATCTCAGGGTCCTGGGATCGAGCCCCGCATCGGGATCTCTGCTCAGCAGGGAGCCTGCTTCCTCCTCTCTCTGCCTATTTGTGAACTCTCTGTCAAATAAATAAATAAAATCTTTTTAAAAAAAAAAAGATGTATTTATTTATTTGAGAGAGAAGAGCAACAGGGGGAGGGAAGGGAGGGGGACGGAGAGAGACAAGCAGACCAACGCAGAGAGCAGAGCCCGACGCAGGGCTCAATCCCGGGACCCTGAGATCACAACCCTGCCAACTCCAAGAGCCAGAAACTCAACCCACTGTGCCACCCAGGCACCCCACACATATGCGGATCTAAGAAATAAAGCAAACGAGCAAAAGGGGGGAAAAGGACAGAGAGAGGCAAACGAAGAAATAGACTCTTAAATACAGAGAACAAATGGACCGTCCCCAGAGGGGAGGGGGTAGAAGGGTGGGTGAAACACGGGATGGGGATTAAGGAGGGCACTTGCTGTGATGAGCACCGGGTGATGTATGGACATGAGAATCACTGCATTGTACATCTGGAACTACCATTACACTGTATGGTAACTACCTGAAATTTAAAGAAAAACTTAGAGTTCCTGATGATGAGGTAGTTTGATGTTTGCTGCTAAGCAGGGCTGATTTTGGCAGGAGCAGGCCCAGGGCCTCAAGTCCAGCAGCGGTTCCCAAGGTCTCTGTGCTGCCCCACGGTGGAAAGTGCGGCCTGGCAGGTGTGTGCGGGGAAGGGGCAGACCTACTCACCTGACCCCATCTTTATGAATTAACTATACATTTGAAAGGTTGGGTGTAGGGGCTGGCTAGTTCTCTCCCCACGGTCTCCAGGTTGGATTCAGCTTCTCTGCTACAGAACTCAAGGACCCCCTCCGTTTTCTCCTCTCCCTAACTACTCCCGCTATGCACCCACGCGCCGGAGGGAAGGAGGGCCCGGCCCTGGCCCTGAGCGGCTCAGGCTGAGGGGCCTAGTTCAGACACCAGGACTAAGCATAGACAGGAACCCCTACCTGTAGCATCCTGGAGCCTGAAAAGCAGAGAACCTAGTGCCTATGCGTCCCAGAGGAAGCTGAGATCCAAATACCTGGGAGACAAAGCATAGACATCAAGTCCAAAGTCTAGGCTGCAGGATCGAAATGTGGGTGTGGAACTGAGGATTCAGAATGGGGCAAAATGGAGTTTGGAGAGAAAGCAGGTCAGGGATGAGCAAGGAGACCCGAGGGCACCTACCTTGCTGCTGTCATGCTGAGGGGCTCTGACCTTTTGAGAGCTGGTGGGACCTCAGTGCATGACTGGGCATGAGGGGAGTCTCCTTTAAAGGGCCTGAGGTACCTGGTCATCCACCAGGGAGCCCCATGTTCAGCTAGAGAGGTCAAGCCTTCCCTTTCGGAGGGTCAGATGTTGCCCTCCAAAACCTCCAAGCAAGCCTTCAAGGTCCCAATGGAAGTGCCATCTTGTCTTCAAGCTCAGGCCTGGGAAAGGGAGGAGAGAGTAGAGGGTGACTGAATGAGTAGCAAAAAACACTCTAGAAGCTTCCATAGAGTACAAACACCATGGGCTCCGAGTGGAGGCTCTGCCCAGGGCAGTGAGGCCTCCAGGCTCCTGTTGCAGGCCCCTGGACAATGCAGCAAAAGCATCAGACATTGGGAAAAGTTTTCTCAAAGAACTCAGACTTGGGCTGACCATCTGGCTCTCCCTGCTCTGAGTCACCTCTGCAGAAGCTTCTAACTTAGTTCTGGGCCCTGGAGCCCCGCCACTGGCAAAACCCCTGGGCAAAGCAGGGGGCCAAACCCCTCTGACTGCAGGCTCATCATCTTCGACCAAGAAAAACCAAACAAACCAGAGTAGGCCTTCCCCTGGGCAAGAGGATGTAAGGGTCAAGATTTGGCCCAGAGCCCAAACTGAGCACCAGAGATGACAGAGACCGAAAGCAGGCTGCTTGAGTGGATTCTGACTTTTATGTGACCCTTCGAGGACAACTTCACCGATCATATGGGGAAGCAACTAAATGGCTTTTCCCCAGGGAGCTGGCTCACCCTAGGGCCTCATTAGAGTTTTAAATGCAAATCGAGGTAGAGCCACAAACATATATAAGCTAGTTACAGAATCACATTAATATGTAGAAAAGGCCTGATGCAAATTGGAAAGCGACATTTGGAAACTCTGATAAATGGCTGTGCTGAACTTAAGATTCTGTCCAGAAGTTTGATGTCAAACAGGTGACATGTAAGTTTCCATTGATGGCTCCTGCTATCCAGGCTCTGCCCACACAACAGCTCAGAGACGGCTTTGGAGATCACGTTAACACACAGGGATGACTTCCGCCCCTGAGAACGGCTCATTCTTTCCCCCTCCACATTATATCATCAGTAGCTGGTCAGGCTGGTGGAAAACGGACCCTCACTTTGGAATGCTGGAGGGACAGGAGATGGCACTCCTTTCTGCAGGGCGACTTGGCAGAATGAGTCAAAGCCTTGAAATTCTCTATAGTTCCCCAGCAAGATTTTCATTTCTAATTTCACTTTACACACACACCCCACTTCCCACCCCCAATTTACTTAAAAAAAATTAAAGACTTTTATTTCAAGGAAAGGAGAAAATGAAATAATAACATGAAATAAAACTTCAATTACTTCTGTCTTCTAGTTGGCAAAGTCATCTCAACAGTCATTGGCCATTGGATTTAGAAACTTCCTGGCCTCCTGGCTGGGAAAGGAGAGGTCTTGAGCTAATCCATATGTGAGAGATGGAGACAAAAAAGAAACTCGAGCACCTAGCACAACAGAGTAACAGAAACTTTTGGTCCCTTTTGGCAACTCAAGTAAGGAGTTTGGGAAAATGGGACAACCAAGAAGAGAGAAGACTGGAGAGCATTTGGGGAGAGACAGAACCAAGAATCTGTTGGCAGGACTCTGGACCAAGCAGAGAGAGGCAGTAAGGAGTCCTCAAGGAAGGAATAATGACATCTAATCTAACTTTTTCCATCTCGAAATCCTATTTTACCCTAACCCTTGAACCCAGGTCATGATACAAGACCAGGGTTCACTGTCTCGTGGGAAATAGATCGGGAGTGAGCCAGCTCGTGGTTTGATTCATGGAAACCAAACACCTGGAACAGCAAACTGGAGTGGTGGAAGGTAGTGAGAGGCATACCTTGGGGACCAGTGCAGGAGTGTGGAAGCAGACGCGACAGGAGAATAAGAGCTCTGTGCTCCATCCACCCCTCCTGCATTCCCCAGGGGCTTCAGAAACATTAGCCAGGAGCTGCCAAGAGGCAGGAAAAACTGCATTAAATGTTATCAGTGATTATCTCTGGATGCTGGGATAATGCTTTTGGGGTTGAATTTTCTTTGCTTCACATATTTTCAATTTCTTTTTTTTATTAAATATTTTTTTTAATTTATTTATTTGACAGACAGAGATCACAAGTAGGCAGAGAGGCAGGCAGAGAGAAGAGGAAGCAGGCTCCCTGCTGAGCAGAGAGCTGGATGTTGGGCTCGATCCCAGGATGCTGGGATCATGACCTGAGGTGAAGGCAGAGGCTTTAACCCACTGAGCCACCCAGGCACCCCATATTTTCAATTTCTTAAACAAGTATGTATTGTGAACTTTTTAAAAAGTAAAGCTAAAAAAAAAGAAAAGAAAGAAGAAACCAATTTGCCAATCTGCCTGTGGCAAAACCTAGCATGGCCCCAAACCACAGGAAACACACAGCCATGGGAGCCAGGAGCCACGCTCCTCTCCAAAACCTGCACGGGACATTTAGTCAAGGCCCTTGCTAGCCATCTCCAAGCGTAGAGCCCCTTTCGTTCTCAGGCTTTGCCAACAAGTCTTCCAGAACCTCTAAGAAGTCTCGTGCAAGAAGGCAGCCAAGGCAGAGTCATGAGGAAAAGGACCATTGCTACACTCACGTTTTCTAGATCTAGTGTTCAACTGTCCTAAAGAAGATGTAGAAGGTGGAAATTTCTAGAGACACGAGTGGTCATGCCTCCCAGCTACACACCGGACTCCTGTTTTTATCCTTTCAGAAAATTCAAAGAGCCAAGGTTTCTGAGTTCCAGCCACAGCTGCCCTCGTTCATGACAAGAACCCAGCTCCGTGTTCCATGCTCCATGCTCTCTCTGGCCTCATGAATCTTGGCAGAGGGCTGCTTTCCTATGGTGATGACTCCCATATTAATTTAAGTCTTTTCAAGACATACTTGCTAATTAAAATGTGAAACAGTTTTTATTCCTTTAATTAAGATACAAGATGGGAAGCATAATTTAATTCGGTCCATTGAAAATATCAGTATTATTAGCTCCATAACTTGCTTCCATTAAAGATGACTATGTTAAACATTTTTTTTTTTTTTTTTACTCCTGCACTCGCTGGAGCTTTGGCGTGTGCACTGCCTCAGTCCTGAAACTCTTGTGGGAATTTGGCACCTGTGATCCCTTTGGAAGAGCTGCAGAGAAGCCAGAGCCACCTCGCACAGTTGTTTTAGGACCCTGTCTTAGATTGGGTTCCCCTAGAAGCAGACTCTAAGAAGGATCCAAGTCCCAGCAATTTGTACAGGAAGTACTTTCAGGGGTGTGAGGGGTGAGACAGAAACAGGAAGAGCGTCAGCTCAGGTGAGCGAATGAGCAGGCTACTGATGCAGGGGACCAAGGTTCATCTCACTGGGGACATCTGATAGTGGAGACTACACCTCAGAGCTGTCCCATCTGAAGGACAAGAAAGCTAGGTGTCTATCCTCCAACTCCCATCCATAATCGGCTAAGGGCTGCTTCAGGGTTGTGGGGGAGGCACTCTGCAGGAGGTCCAGGCTCCCGGTCTGGCAAGAATTGCAGACCTCGCAGAAGGAGCCATCAGCGTCAAGTGGTGAACGATAAGAGGAGATGGGCAGGGCATCGGTGGCATCTGTTACACCCCCAGAGTCCTGTCCTTTATGGCACAGGCTGGGCCAGAAGGAGACCCAAAGGAAGGCAGGGAGAGTGTCAATTACTGACTTACTGATAAGTTCTTTTTATGGCCTCAGAGATAAAATCATGGACTGGTGGCCGGAGTCCTCCCTGGAAGTCTCTAGAAGAGGATAAGAGCAGAAGCGTTAGTCTCTGACCCAAAGTCAGAGACAAATGTGGGCAGGCAGAAAACATAAGCAGATGTATTTTAGATGAGGGGAAATGGGAAAAGCACAGCTCAGGGCCCAGAGATGGGAGCGAGGGTACAGCTCTAAGGATACAGTTCTTGCTCATTGATTGATTGATTCATTCATTCATTCATTCATCCATTCATTCAAGCCTGTGCCCTTACTGGCCAAGCAGGCTGCTTGAGAGGGACAAAGATGGAGGATGGAGAGGCCCCGATGCGATGCGCATAGCCCTCTTCACAGGTCTGTAGCAGGTGGAGAACTCATTCAGCTGCCCAATCACCTCGGGTTCCATCTGCACCCAATTGGAGGCCCTTCGGTTGCGGACACGCCCACCACGTGCCCCGCCCCCGGTCTGGAGTGGGCGGGCCAGGCCCTGCAGTGCAGGTGCCCTTGGCCCCTGGGCTTCTCCTCCAACGATAAGTCCTGGGCTAGTGCAGGCGCATCAGCAGCCCACCGCTTCCCCAACAGCCTGATGCGGCCGTGGGGGGTGGGGAGTGGGCTGTGCAGCAACCCAGAGCCAGGAGGCCGGCAGCAGCTGGTCCAGGTCCCCGATGCTGTAGGTGAATCTGCCCAAGGTCCGCTACTTCGCGGCTCCACTTCTGCCATCTGGTCGTCCCTTTGGAAAGTCTAAGGTCGGCTCAGTTAGTTCAGCCCGGAGGGCCCCTTCTCAGCCCGCGCTGGAGCCGACCCGGGGCCGTGCGGTGCGAGCTGGCTGGAGGACCAGCTTCCTGCAGCTGAAGACCCAGAGGACAGCTGTCCATTTGATCCTCTCCCGGCGGGAGAACTGCAGCTGGAAAATAGGAAGTAGAAGTACTGTCTACGAGGAGAAGTCGCCGGTCGATCAGACATGAAAGCGGAAAGTAGGCAGAAGGGAGATCTCACAGGTGAGACCTTTCTCCTGGGCTGGGTTGAAAACGAAGGGTGATGGGAATCGAAGAAGCGGACTTTAGGAAGGAGGACGGGACTCGAGAAGCCTGTGTCAGTGAGCTCTAAGTAAATCAGCCAGGCAGAAGGAGCTGGATTGCAGCTCAGACCAGAGGATGAACACGGAGGTGCACAGTCCTGCGTCAGAGGAAGTGCACTGTAACAGAAAGAGCCTAGCATGGGGAATCAGACTCCTGGGGTTCAAGTCCTGGCTCTACCACTTACTGTCTGAGGGACCTTGAGGAAGTCACTTAGCCTCTCTGAAGCCCTGCATAGAATTCTGTGAGGGCTAAATAAAGCTAACATAGAAAAAAATGTACAGCACAGAAAAAAATGTACAGCATAGTGTTTGCCCTATGGGGGGACCCCATAAAAATTACTTCCTGCCCCTGCTTTATCTTAAGTCGTAACCAGTATATTGCTCTGGGGACGCCCACCTTCAGGGAGCCGGAGAGTGGCCGCCTCTGACTGTGTGAGCACATGGGTGTTTGTAGCTGGGGACAGACAGGTGTGCCTGGACAAGAAGTAGGGCCACCTGCTGTACCCCAGATTCTTTGAAAGTGTCCAAAACAAAACAACACTAGCTTCCTGGTTCTGGCATTTCCCAAACAGGTCGGGACATAAGGCATAAGTGACTAAAAGGTCGTGCCCCCAGCCACATGGCTGGTGCTTGTCAGAGCAGGCAACGGGATGCTCTTAGCTTCCTTCTCTCCCCATTGCCGCCAGGTCCAGCCCCTGGAGGGTCCAGGCTAGGACAGTGTATCCTATGTGGGATAGGCAAGGTGTCTGGGTCATTTAGGGTTGTGGTTGGGGTGGGGAGAAGGTGATCATCTGAATCTCAGCAGCCCTTGTTCAAAACTGAAGAGATTCTTCTTCCCACGGAACAGTTCCTTCCAAGAAATGACAGGTGACACATCTAAGTTGGAGGAAGAGTACAGACTCAGCCTGAGTCACACAGGCCTGGAATTCCGTCCAGGAATCCTTATGCTCCAGGAGAAGCAGGTGCCAGAAACCAGGGCTTCCAGTGGGCTGGCTGGCTGCAGTGCTCCCCCTGTGGGTGAGCCCAAGGCAGGGGGGGATCTGAGCTCCCCCTCTGGTGCTCAGGCCTTCCTCCTGCCACCTGCCACCGTGGCTAGGCACTTTCTTTGTTTTGGATGCCCAGAAGATAAGAGCATCTTAAATCTTAAAGAGGCGGGGCCCTTGGGAATCAGCACTGATGCCGGCTCCCCAACAGATCACCCCCTTCTCTGGGCCCGTAAGTCCTCACACAGAAGCCCCCAGGGCTTTCTGCCTGGGAAGGGATTGCACACACAGCACAGCCGGCTTCCCTCCTGTCACACTTCACGCACTGTGGATTTTGAAACAGTCTGTAGAAAAAGCCACCTCTGGCTGTCAGACCACGTTATGAAGGGCTCACTCTCCAACTCAGAAATCTGTCCACGCTGAAGCTCTTCCTGAGCCCAGAAGAGCCCCCCCTATAGCAGTTGGTGGAAGCCGCCTCCAGCCCCCTAACCCAGGAAGCATGTGACACAACCCCCTCCCCCCTGAGCCTTTCCTAACACCTGTGCTCCTTTGCATTACTGTTGGAATCTGCCCCTGGCCACTGGAGCTGTTACCACCTTTTAATCTTGTAGCTCTGAGTCTGCTGTTGCCACGCAGAGCAGGGACAAGCTAGGGGACTAAGAGGCAGGCAGGTAAATGATGCTAGATACCATCAGGGGCAGCCCGGAAAACCCACAGCTGACCAGATGGACCCGCAGGGTGAGGCTTCTGTGTGCCATGTCTGTTACAACCTCCCCAATCATGGTTGTTGACTTCAGATGCATCACCAGAGCCTGCCATGTTTCCCTGGGTGACACTCAAACCTGCATCTCCATTCGGGTCTTTGTCCTGAGCTCCAGATCCCTTTATACAGACATTTCCTCCTGAGTGTCCTCAAACACAGCAAACTCACTACTGGAGAAGACAGTTCAATCTGGCCTCTTGGGGTCCTCAAGTCTGTACCTTCCCATTTGTTTCCCATCTCTGGGAATCGTGCCTTGCAAGTGACTCCCCCTTCCCATCCCTCATGGCCAGTCTTCCCTCCAGCCCACACAACCCTACCCTGTGTGCATCTCAGCTCTGTCTGCCTCTCCCCACCCCTGCTGCCTAATTTCAGTTCGGACTTCCTCTCAGCATCCCGCATCTCAACTATTTTCACACCCTCTTTTGGCACTAGCCTTGCCCCGACATTTAGTCTATCTGACTGGAACCTTTTCTTTTGTCCATTTCCCTCCCTTTAAGCCTCCCTCCTCTGTGAAGCCTTTCAGGATTGCTCCATGTAAGATGAAGCACAACTCCTTCCCAACTCCTCCCCTAGGCCTGGTACTTATGCTTCCGTTGGGGCCCTGGACATTTGGAACTGCGCTGGGTTATTGCCTCATCTTCCTGCGCAGAGGGCTCCTTGAGAGCTGGGACCGTGCCTGCTCTTTCTCTGTGCCCGCAGTTGGAACTAACTCAGTTCTTGGCAAACAGTAAATGTTTCTCAAGTGTTTTGTTGACCTAAAGAGCCCTGTGATAAAGAGGACAGTTCCTTTTTCCCAATATCTGAAGGATATGGAAAGTGAATTTTATGTTTGTATCTTTCTAATCACAGACCCAAAATATCTAAGCCAGCTGAATTCTTTAGCTACTGAATCCATCCAGTGTGAACACATCCCCCTCTCAACAACTAGGAGATCTTTTGTGATGAAATTTCCTTGTTTCCCATCATATTTTGTTGTCTTCATTCTTTTTTTAAAGGTTTTTACTTATCATTTATTTGAGAGAGAGCGCGCGACTGAGAGAGACAGAGAAAAAGCAGGGGGAGGGGCAGAGGGAAAAGCAGGCTTCCTGCTGAGCAGGGAGCCCGATGTGGGGCTCGATCCCAGGACCCTGGGATCATGACCTGAGCCAAAGACAGATGCTTAACCAACTGAGCCACCCAGGTACCCCTTGTTGTTTTAATTCTATAGAATTGGAGCTGTACCCCCATTCAGAGCCTCAGCACCTAATATTCCCTGTGGACAGGTAAAACACAACTGTGGTCCTCTGTCTGATTCTTCTGGTCCCACCATCAAGAAAAACAGGTTCATTTCCTTGGCTGAAGCCTCCGTGCTCAGGAGGGGAAGGGCCTTCCACTTGACAACCCAGGGCTGCAAACTTGCAAACACTCAGTGTTTGAGCATGATAGTACCACACACACACAATAAGTAAGAGAAAAGTCAGCCCATGTTCCCTGAGCATCTAGGCAAAACTTGGCATTCATAGAAATCACAGAATTCTCTCTCGGTGATGCTCAGAGACAAGGACTTCCCTAGATCATTTACAGCTTCTAGAAGAGAATTTATCTGCTTTGGGGTTTAATACGTGCTTTGCACATATTCTTCTTCACTCATTCAATAAGCATTTATTGAATACCTACTATGTGCCATCCACCGAGCTGGGCTCTGGGCAATTCAGAGATGAGCAGGGTTTGGATTTTTACTTACTGTTTTTGATGCAGTGGTTTTACTCCCAGCCTCCCTTACCTTCTGTCTTCTGAGTGTTAGCAGAGAGAGCCTGACTTCTTTTTCACTTATTCTATTGTGATTCTTATAATTTCTCTGGAGTCCATGCTTCTTCAGGTAGAAATACAAGTTTCCCTTCTTATTTTATATCTCAGCTTCCTTTGGTTTTATCACAAAATCAATTGCAACCACTCCCCTGCAGGCAAAACATTTGTC
>RCUC01125533.1:0-39896 GCA_003697995.1 Taxidea taxus jeffersonii | reverse complement strand
AGGGTCATGATTTCAGGGTCATGAGATTGAGCCCCAAGCCCAGCTGTGCAGTCAGTGCAGAAGGTGCTTGAGATTCTCTTTTTCTCCCTCTTCCTCTGCCTCTCCCCCTGCTTGATCATGAAATAAACAAACAAACTAACTAGCTAAATAAATAAATAAAATCTTTTAAAAAATAATAATTGTACAGGCTACATCTGACGAGACCTATGATCACCTAGGCACGGCAGGGTATTTTGAAATTATTTCCCAAAGCTCTTTTAAAATTATGCAAGAAAATAAATCTTTACTCTCAAAGGCAAATTCAAATGCCTAAAAGAGACCAAGGAGGTAACATAAATGAGGGCAGCTGGTCAGGAATAATCAATAGTTGGTGACAGACTGTGTTGATCTAGAGAGAATGTTCCATCCAAAGGGCGTGACCATTAACTTTGGCAGATTATTGTCAAGGAAAAATGTGAGCCCAGTATTGCTTGATCTTATTTTTTCAAATGAAGCCAGAAATACAGTTTTTTCATGAAATTTCCAATTTTTAATATGCTTGCAATTAACTAATTTCTTATAAACATTAGCAGGGCCAAAACAACATTAATTTCAAGCTGTTCACTCATGTTCTCATCAGTCAACTTCTACTAAACATGGCATTGCCTCTACCACCTTCCATCTACCCCACTGATCACTCCCTCCAACCAATATACCTGGGGCACTTTCGACGGACTCACAAAATCAAAAGGTTTTCCAGTACCGAAGTCATATTTAAAACCTCAGAGTCAGAAGTTGATTATAAAAAGGAGGCCCCCAGTTTTTTTGAAAGATGGTAGCAAGGTTAAAATAAGCGCATGTGCCCCTTGAAAGCTTGGGCAATTATCATGAGCCTTTTCTATGATGCATTATATGCCAGACTGGCTCTAAGTATGAGGAGACCATTAGCACTGCCCTAGTAACCAAATATTTTTTCTTCCTCCTCTCCAAACTGATTTGCCAGATTACTTTTGGAGATGAGATTCAGGCTCAGCTAGGGCACAGGGTGGGGTAGTCCTCTGCGATATTCTCGTGTCACCAGGGGTGCTTGTTAGAGAGGTGGCTAATGCCACCTGATACATGTATTATTCAAAACTAGGGTTCAAGGTGTGGCCTATGGTCTTTTAAGATCAACATCAACACTAAGTCCCCAGAGATCAACATTATCTCAGAGAAGAGCCAAAGAGAAGAAGATGGGAAGAGGTGGGCTCCATGAGAATGGAGGCTTCCTCTGCCTCATTGTCCACATGCTGCTTCAAGGTAAGAAGGGACCAGAGCAAAAACAAAGTGAACATATAGCTTCTGAGAAACAGACAAACCAGGCTAATTTTTGTTATTCCTAGATAGTCAACACCTGAATGTTCATTTTGGTAAACATGAAAACTCGGGGCACTGGCAGCTTTGCACCTCTTTGTAAGATCTTTCTCTCCCTGTGCTTCTCTTGGATTCTTCTCTTTCCCCATGTCTTTCTCTTTCCAGGCATATAACCTAACTGCATGTTTCCGGGTGTCAACTAATGTTAAAAAGAAGACAAATTTTTTTTACAGCTCTCTTGAAGTAAATTAAATGGAACAGAGAAAAGGCTAAAGAGAAGAAGATGATGAGAAGAACTGTCATGAAAAAGGGAAACATTTTCAGCAAAATCTTTTTCAGTGTAGATTGTTTTTCTCATTCATTATCGAAAATGAACAATGAGGGTTAGTATAATATCAAAGATAGATCTGAACAGACTCTACCAGAAGATGTTACCACACAATTCTCTATTCTGCATCACAAGGTATGACTAGAAAAGGGCTATGTATAAGATGAGTATCAAAGAACTCTTTTTAAGATAGTCTCAGTGGTGAGAACCACTCCGGTTTAGAAGAGAACAATCACAGCACATAGTAGAGACACAGTAAATTCTTATTAACTTGAAAAACTGAGATCCTTCCCTAAGGTTCCACATACCTCACACTCGCTACCCGATTGCCTTCATCATTAATTGATTATCATCTATGTTGTATTAATAGAGCAAGGAGGAGAACTGTGATTGCAAAAATTATCACTGATGTCACCCAGGTGTATCAAGGACAGAAATGAGTAATGGAAGGACACTGAGTGAAGGTGAAAAGGTTTGTGGTGAGATTCAGGACACTGTAAAGTGGTGGTCAAGGCTGAGTTTGCCTACATGTTTGGACAAGTTTTGCATGGGGACACAATGGAATTGAGGATAGAGCCCTGACTCAGCTCACCTCATGAACTTCCACTATTTGCCTACCAGCCCACGCCACACTTGTGGCCCAGGTAGGAGGAGCTTACATGCTTCTCCCATGGCCCCTGCTTTTTCTTTGTACAGAAACACCTGCCAGTCCCCCAGTCCTGGCACTCTGCTCACAGGGTCTCTGCTCTCTGCAGGAAGAGGCGACACTTTCACCATCAATTGTTCAGGCTTTGACCGGTACGGGGTGGATCCTGCTGCCTTCCAAGCAGTGTTTGACAAAAAGGCCTTCCGTCCAGTCATCAACTACAGCATCCCCACTCATGTCAACATCTCCTTCACTATGTCTGCCATTGTGGAAGTGGTAAGTCCTGACTCAACACTGCAATGGGCTGAGCAGTGGTAGGCAGTGGGTTCCCTGCTTGAATTTTATAAAATGAAAATCTCATTCTTTGGAGTGGGAAGGCATGACAGGGATGCTTCGGTGACATCATGGCAGGTAAAATCTGTCCCTTGTTGGGGGCACCTGGATGGCTCAGTGGGTTAAGCCTCTGCCTTCAGTTCAGGTCATGATTCCAGGGTCCTGAGATGGAGCCCTGCATCAGGCTCTCTGCTCAGCAGGGAGCCTGCTCCCCCACCTCTGCCTGTCTCTCTGCCTACTTGTGACCTCTGTCTGTCAAATAAATAAATAAAATCTTAAAAAAAAATCTGTCCCTTTTTGGACTACTCCATAAGAAACATAACCCAATGGACTTTCATACATTTTATTTTCACTTATATTTTCCTTGTACCCTGGATTATTTTTCAGTGATTTATGATTAAAAATCATAACTGCCACATAGAACAGCCTTGGAAATGAGTAGGAGGAGGTAGGTGGTGGCATTGGACTTGACTTCATGGAGGCAATGATCCCAGATGAAAATTTTTTTTTTAGGATGCACAGCTTCAACTGATGACATCTTTCCTGTGGATAAATGTGGTATGATAGACCCCTTTACTCTGGTACCTCCCTTTTTCCACTCCTGGGCACAGATTACAATGGATAAAGCTGAGAAAACTCACAAATTAGATAAGTTCAAACAGAGCCAGGCTAACAAATGAAAACACAAAACTTCCTGATTATCCTGCCAGTTTTGGAATGCAGAGATGGGGCACAGAGAGAAAGTAGCATAAACCAAGGTCATGGAAGACAATATTTAAGTAGCTGCATCCCACGGACTCCAAAGCCAAGCTCAAGGTCTCCCTTGAGAGCATTGAGGGAGAAGTAGAAGAAAGACGTTGTTAATGACATAGTGATAGCTGTCACCAGGGAGAGGGTAAGAGAGTGAGGAAATGAGTGAAAAAAGAAATGTAAAGTGCAGGAGACAGAGTGTGACTAAAACTAGTTCCCACCCCATTTGTCCCACACCGTGGTTTCCTATAGATCTGGTACAATCCATTCATCAGGTGGAACCCAGAGGAATGTGGGGGCATCAGGAAGATCAGCATAGCAGCTGAGTATCTTTGGCTTCCAGATATCTTCATCGAGGAGTTGTGAGTATCAGGGTTGAAAAAAAGCAAGAAGGAAAACCTATTTCCAAGAAAAGGAATGATATAACCAATAGGGGGCACACAAAGACTCAGTTTAGAAGAAGCAATGTCTGAACGGAACTTACAAAACCCCCCAGAACATAGCTATAGGTAGAAAGGGGAAGTCAAATGAGTGGGGTTGGAGCACAGGAATGAAATGACCTGAGAAAGAAGGCCAAGACTGACAGGGAACCCACACTGTCCACCTTCCCATCCCTCTCACATGCAGCATGGATGTGGATCAGACAGCTACAGGTCTCATGGCTTATGTCAACAATGAAGGTCTCATCAAATATGACAAGCCAATGAAAGTGGTCAGCATCTGTAACCTGGACATCTTCTATTTCCCCTTTGATGAACAGAACTGCACGCTCACCTTTAGCTCATTCATCTATACAGGTGAGTGAGGCTCTTTGTAGTAGCCTACTGAGAGGCAGAGAGAGGGTTGTTTGTTTTTTTTAAGACCTTTTAAAAAAAAAAAGAGAGAGATTTTATTTATTTATTTATTTGAGAGAGAGAGAGAGAGAGCGCACAAGCAGGGTGAGGGGCAGAAGGAGAAGCAGATTGCCTGCTGAGCAGGGAGCCTGATGCAGGGCTGGATCCCAGGACCCTGAGATCATGACCTGAGCTGAAGGCAGATGCTTAACCAACTAGGTCACCAAAAGGATTTTGAGAAAGAACAGTGAGGAGATCACTGGGAACAGCGAGGGGATCTCACTGAAAGGGGTGTGGAAGTTGAGTGGTAAGGAGTGGTAAGGAATTCAATAGTCTGGGAAAGGGGGTTGGGAGCATTTGGGAGGCTGAGTTGTCTGGGTCTCCTTTGCAGTGGAGAATGTGGTCCTGGGCATGGAGAAGAAAGTGCAGGAGATTTCGGACACATCACAGAACCTCATTCGGAGCAAGGGGGAGTGGGTACTTCTGGGTATCCACCAGAGAATGATGAAGATGACTGTGGGCACCAACCAGTATGACCAAATCATTTTCTATGTGAGCTCAGGGGCCGTGGTTGTGACCTTCTCTAAGATGCATAGCTTATGTCCCCTACCAGAATGTAAGCCCTTATTAGAAAGTAAGCTCCGTAAGAGTGGAGACTTTTTATCATTTTTTTTCACTGATAAACCCCCACCACCTAGAACAGTATCTGGAACGCAGTAAATATTGATTGAATAAATCCTCCCAGAGGAGGGAAAAAAAAAGCTCCCATGGGAGTGACTCCTAGTGAAAATGAGCTTCCCAACTCCCATGACTATCAGAACTCTTTAGAAGGCAAGAATTTTTATGTTTATATATATTTTTTAATCTTTAAGACTTACTTTTATTTTTATTTATTTTTTAATTTCTTTTCAGTGTTCCAGAATTCATTGTTTATGCACCACACCCAGTGCTCCATGTAATACGCGCCCCTGTAATACCCACCACCAGGCTCCCCCCAACCTCCCACCCCCCACCCCTTCAAAACCCTCAGAATGTTTTTCAGAGTCCACAGTCCCTCATGGTTCATCTCCCCCTCCAATTTCCCCCAACTCCCTTCTCTCCATCTCCCCATGTCCTCCGTGTTATTCCTTATGCTCCATAAGTAAGTGAAACCATATGATAATTGACTCTCTCTGCTTGACTCACGCAGCATAATTTTATGTTTATTTTTAAAAAGAGATGGTGGAAAAGTTATGAAACACTATCTATGGGATATTATGCTTCCAAATCCTAGTGACCCCAAAATTATCTGCCACTATCTTACTTTCCTTTCCACTGTTCTTGAATGGACACAAGCAAAGTCACTAGAGATTAGACCTTGATGAGGAAAGCAAGCAGACCAACAAAGTCACTAGAGATTAGACCTTGATGAGGAAAGAAGCAGAAATAAAAGGAAGAAATACACATGATACCTAAGAATTTGGTCACACAGTCCTGCCAAGAGCCCTACATTGGTAGGGCTAAAAATGGACGTGGAGAAAGTTGACACCTTGGGTCAGCAAGGAATGAGAAACATTTCAGTGGTAAGCAGCATGGCAGAGTTAAACCCTGGAAAGGCAGACTGTGGTGATTAAGATGACTTTGTTGGGAAGAGGGGACAGTGCAAGGGACTTGAGATAAGTTTCCTTCCTAGATAGTTTGGTCTGGGACATATCTCAACTCTTGCTCTTAAGTGGGTCAACCGCCTCCCAGCCTATTCCTCACTTGCTCCCCTCTCTCCTTCCCCCAGGTGGCCATCAGGCGCAGGCCCAGACTCTATGTAATAAACCTCCTGGTGCCCAGTGGCTTTCTGGTTGCCATTGATGCCCTCAGCTTCTATCTGCCGGCGGAAAGCGAGAATCGTGCCCCATTCAAGATGACACTTCTGCTGGGTTACAACGTCTTCCTGCTCATGATGAATGACTTACTCCCAGCGACTGGCACCCCTCTCATCAGTATGCCCCCTCCCTCCATCAGGAGACTAAAAGCAAGGTGGGGGGTGGGGTAGGGACACGGACCAGTGGAACCAGGTCAGAGTGAAAAGAGATCCTGGAAAGGACCCTTTGGGAAAGGAGGAAACACAAAGTCCTGGGAGGTACCTCTGGCCCTCATGCATCCCCATCTTCCCTCCAGGTGTGTACTTTGCCCTGTGTCTGTCCCTGATGGTGGTCAGCCTGCTGGAGACCATCTTCATCACCTACCTACTGCATGTGGCCACCACCCGGCCCCCACCCATGCCTAAGTGGCTCCACTCTCTGCTTCTCTACTGGGCCAGCCCAAGGAAATGCTGCTCCACTGCACCCCAGAAGGGAAATAAGGGGCTGGGCCCCACCCCCACCCACCTGCCTGGTAAGGGGAGTCAGCACTGCCCCCACTTCCACTTCCCACACATTCACTCCCTGCTTTGCCTCCTTCCCTGGCCCCTCCCTCCCCAGGTGCACTTCATGGCCCATGGCTGAGTCTCTCTTTCTCTGTAGGCATGAAGGAGCCCGTGGAATTGGTGGGGAAGGTGTCAGGTCCCAGAGAGGCAGAGTTAACTGGGAGCCCTGAGTCAAGGGCCCAGGAGGAAGAAGAGGCTCAGAGGCAGTCCTTGGTCAACCTGTGGGTGCAGTTCAGCCACATGATGGACACCCTGCTCTTCTACCTCTACCTGCTCTTCATGGCCACCTCCGTGGTCACCGTCATCATCCTCTGGAACACCTAGGCAAATTCCCAGCTGCAAACTCCATTCTGGAGCTTGCCAGAATGAGGCATCCCTGCCCCACAGTCCTGACAAACATCTTGTTTTCAACTCAGTCCTTCTGTGCAGTTTCAGACCAGACCTGGATGATGGCCTATGCCTCCCAGAGTTAGGTCCTTGCTCCTACACACCATCAGCCCCCTTCACTCCTCCTGTATGTGCTGCCTGCCTGGCTCCTCAGTATCCAAGTTCCTGGAATACTTTCTTGACTGACTCACTCCCAATAAAACCCTTTGCAGAAAGCATTGGCTCTTCCCAGCGTTATATTACAATACCAAAAATCTTGGATTGAGAGTCTTCTTGGAGAAGCTTCTCATTCCCACAGTAAAAAGGGTATTTTAAGTCTATTAGACAACTTGTGAAAGCAGGGAGAGAGAAGTGACACGTTCAAAACCTATTACAAGGAATTATACTAAAACAGGGGTTAAATCTAGTTATCCTGGAATTAAGCTTTAGAAATTAATAATGTGCCAGAATCAGGCATCTCTTACTTCAAGAGTGAAGCATTGTGTCACAGCTTGACATATGACTCATTCATCCTTAAGCACTTAGATGTTAACATATCCCAAATTACCGTTAACTGTGTTGCAATCAAAGTGGATGGGCCCTTAATCATGCAAAGGAAAGAACACGAGGCCAAGGAAAGCGCATTTGAAAATGGCATCTGCTTTACTTGGGAATTACACAAATGCCCCCGTATGAACTGGAAAATTCCCCTTCTAGCACTTGCCTTAGGATGTTGCAAGTGTTCATCTTTTGGCCCATCTCTCCCACTAGCTGTCTAGGAGATGTACAGACTTCAAGGCATTGCTGTCCATGGGAGCTGTGACATGATTTGCTGGACACCCCAGGTTCAGAAAAGCACAAAGATGAGAGCAAATTAATTACAATTCACACAAAATCTTTTCTTTCTAGCAACCATTTCTTTTCCTTTCTTTCTTTTATGCTACTGCCTTCTGTCTCAAGCGCAAGAGATTAACGGTAGTGTTTACTAAACAGTTCCTGGGTTCCTCCTCTCTGCTGCTCTTCCTCAAACTTCTTTGGCTCCCTCCGTAGGGAGCTACAGATGCCCAAAAGGTGGCAAGGCTATCACTGTTCATGAGCAGAGTTGCTGGTGGTGGTGGTGGCCCAAGGTCTCACCCCAGTGCCAGAGCATCTGGTCAGCAGAGCCCAAGCTAGTCGGGGCAGATGCCCCCAGCTGCAGGTTTCTTCACATTTTTTCTGACACATAGCTATTACTTGTTCTTTCCTTACAGTCCCCTACCACTGGGACTCAGGAAAGAGTCCATGGGAAGCTGGGAGTATCAAGGCAGAAACACCCCACTAAATTCTAAATCGCTCCTTGCATTCAGGTCCATGGTCTTCCAACTCAACTTGTGTTCCTTAGGTCTCCTTTTCTGGATCTGCATCCCTGCCCCCCAGGAATGTGTTTGGTTTTTCAGTCTCTAAGGCCCTGTCAAGGCCCCCCGCACCATCACTAGCATTCTAAGCATGTCCAAAGACTAGTGTATACACAATCTGGGCTCAAACGAGGAGCCCCTGATGTTCACCTAAATAAATCAGCATATCTGTTATAATTTCTGCAATTCCTCAACTCACAGCTTTCTACAAAGTGGGTCTTCAGAAAAGATACAGTAAAGTAATAACAATAACCAACATTTATTAAGTTGGCAGGCAGTCTCCTAAGGGTCTTAGATAAATATACACATTTAATCCTACAGGAAACTTATGAAGTAGGAACTATAGATCCACAAACCCTTGGAGCCAAATGTGTTTCAGAATTCAGAATTCTTCAGATTTTAAAAAGGAAATAATTATTCATGTACTGTATGAGGTATGGGGCAATGCCCTCTAATCAAACACATTAAAGTTTTTGCAGTGAAATCTATGAATACTCACAGTAGGAAGCAGAAAGGAAATTAGGGATAGTCTCACATTAGTTCAGGTCAGGTTTTGCTACAGAATAACTCATGAAAAATCATTTGGTTTTCAAAGCTCTTTAGGTTTTAGTGCCATGGTTTTGTATTATGGCCCCCATTTTATATACTCGGATACAGGAGATGAAATAAATGAAGGAAATGAAACACAGAGGTGAAGTGACAGCCACTGAGCTGTCTCCCAGGTGCCCCAGCTAGAAAGTGACTGAGCCAGGGTTAGATACTGGACTCTGAGCCTCCGCCTTACTACCCTCCAAACTAGGACGAGACCTGCACAGGGTATGGGGCACCTGGATGGCTCAGTGGCTTAAGCCTCTGCCTTCAGCTCAGGTCATGGTCTCAGGGTCCCGGGATCTTCTACTCTTATGCCCTATCCCAAGATGGTCAGCTCACCTGGAAACTCACTCTTGATTTTGCTAAGAAGCTCATTGACCCCACTTTGTCGGGGGAAGGGATTCTGAAATTATTTAAGATCAATTTGTAGCATTTTCGTTTTCCCACACATCTTCATGGTACATATTTTCTTGCTTATTTTCTTCACATTTTTTCCAACACATAGCTTTTTGTTTTATTTGAACAGGAGATATGCAATTTGTCTTTTTTGACACATGAATTAAGAAACTAGATCCCCTCTCAGTAAGAGAAAGCATAATATAATTACAGTGATTTTATCTTCTCCACAAGCAAAATCTGAGCACACAATCTTAACTCCACAAGCAAAATCTGAGCACACGATCATAATCATGTGGAGCTTTGAAACCATAACTCTCCCAGAAAATTTACAGATACGGTTGTTGCCTTTTTATTCCATCTATAACAGAATCCTCCAAGAAGCACACTTGGGTGCTAATGACTCTCCTCTTGTTACAGGGCAAGCCTCTGAAAGGCTTTGCAAGGTAATCTGGAAAAATTTGGGAAAATCTTTAGAAAAATCTGCCAGCAGGCCACTGGTCCCACCTGGGCTAGCTTGCATTTGATGGCTTGTCTCTGCAGGATAGCCCTTCACCTTGTCCATTCATCTGAATTACCACCTGTGGCTCTGGCACACACTTGTGTTCACTTCCTTTCTCTAAACCATTATAGGCAGTATTTCTCCATGTTTCCCACATTTTCTTTCAGCTCCATATTAACCTGACATTCGCATGTATTATCTCATGCTCCTCCCTGGCTCTCCTCCTCCTTCAGGTCCACTCTGGGATGTGAAGTCACAGACTTCATTTCAAGCCCATCCTTTCCCTCCAATTTCTTTTTTTTTTTTTTTAAGATTTTATTTATTTGTTTGTCAGAAAGAGTAAGAGAGAGAGCACAAGCAGGGGAAGTGGCAGGCAGAGGGAGAAGCAGGCTCCCTGCTGAGCAGGGAGCCTGATGAGGGCCTCAATTCCAAGACTCCAGGATCATGACCTGAGCTGAAGGCAGACACTTAACTGACTGGGCAACTCAGGCATCCATCCCTCCTCCAGATTCTGTCCCTCCCTTCCATAACCTCTCCTATTTGATCATTCATTAGCACTGATTCTTCTAAATGGCGGGGGACAGGGGTTGGGGGTGAATAGTATAATAGGGAGACGTTGGAATCTGGCAACCTAGGGTTCTAATCTGACCACATTGTTTGTTGGGTAAAAACTTGTACAAGAGGATTCACCCCACAAGTTTAAATTTCATTTATGAAGTGGAGCTAATAATGCAGATTAAATTATTTTTGAAATATGCATTAAAAAATCATTTACGAGCTTACAGAAACTAGAAAGCCAAATGTGATGCACAAGAGAGCATCCATTTATCATGGAGACTGAGACTTAGTGTGCAAAATTGACTTCTAGGTGGGAGGCTACAGACATAAAGAATTACTGACTTTCTAGTTCAGCCCCCTCATTTTTTAGGCAAGAAAAATGAAGTGATAAGTGTGGGGTTGTCATACTTCAAGAAAGCCTAGGGTCAGAGCCTGGGCCTGTCAAAATGGCAGCTCAGACGAGTACTTGCCCATGGGACTCTTTTTCCAGGTGTGTTTCAGAGTCCCAAGAGTTTCCTTCTCTTCTGCTCCAGACACCATAGGCAGATTGACCCCAGCTAGTGACCCACAGCAGTTTGGATGTTCCAGCTGCCTTTCTGCTCCTGGATCCTTACCCCTGGCCAATGGCCTCTGTGGGTGACTGCCATCTATCAGGGCTGCAAATGGCTCTCATTTCCCCCTTCCATCATCTCATTCTGCCCTTGCCAGGTTATAGCTATCTTTCCAAACCTGATCCACCAGGGTCCCAGATAAGTGGGACCATGCATTGTGAACCCACTTGGAACGAGCTAAGGAGAAAGTTACTGGTGTTTGTGACTTGCAAAACTACAGCTCCTGTCCCCCACTGTTTACCTTTGAATCCAAGCATTGTCTAGGCCTAGGAATTTCACTGGTGGGAAACTAGGGGCCTAATAATCCAGTCCAAAAGACTTCCCAGCTATGGGGTAATAAAAAGAGCAAGGAAAGAACAATGGAATCAGACTTGGGTTTGAATCTGCATTCTACCTACTTCTACCTGGACAGACACGGAGCACGATATTTTTGGCTTCTTTACCTCCATTTTCTTCATCTGTAAAATAGGAGTAATACCACTGACCCCTCCAAGCATGTGGGAGGATAAGAATACCGTAAGTAACGTGCCTACCACAACCCAGAGCACATGGCACAAACTCAATTAATGGCAGCTCTGGTTAGGCCTTTATTGAAAATTTAGAGAGGAGGCAGTCAGAAATAAAAGGCTGGGCCCTGGCTCTAGGCCTCTGTATCTCACCTGCTGTACATCTGCCAACCCCCGTCTCTACCAAGCGGCACCCAAGATGGAGGCCCACACCTTAGCCACACCATGGGAATAGCAAGCAACTTCTCTGATGTGGCCTCAGGACTCCCATGAGGTTCCCTACCACATTTCCTACATCTGCCCAAAGTGCCTGTGTGTCTCTCCCCATCCATAGTGACCTGATGGAACAGATATTGAACTACCATTTATTTTTTTTTAAAGATTTTATTTATTTATTTGACAGAGAGAGATTACAAGTAGACAGAGAGAGAGGAGGAAGCAGGCTCCCTGCTGAGCAGAGAGCCCAAGGCGGGGCTCGATCCCAGGACCCTGAGATCATGACCTGAGCTGAAGGCAGAGGCTTTAACCCACTGAGCCACCCAGGCACCCCTGAACTACCATTTATTGACTGCTAATTACTATATGCCACCCACTGGGGTGGGGGGGTGCAATGGGTAGAAGAACAAGATGTGCCTCCTGCTTCTCACAGCAGGAGAGGAGAGGTCTTACTCCTGCCTCCATCATATGCATTTCCTGGCAGCCAGATCTACTTTTGAGTCTAGCCTATAGACTTGGGTCCAGTTTTTCAGCCAACCTTGATAAAGGCAGATACACATCAACAGTCTTCAGCTGCCTTTCATCAGGGCTTGAATTTAACCCTCTCCTAGACCTAAGGTCGGGTAGCCAGTCTATCTGTGGAACTTAAGTGTCCTTGGGAGTCCTTCACTCTTACCTGATCCAGGAGCCCAGCACCCCCCAGGTATATCCCTGTGGATATAGACACAGTAGTACTTTGGTCCTACATGGCATGATGGCCCAGTCCTCTGGCCAAGTTTCCAAAACAGGGAAGAAATGCCTTACAGAGCAGGTGGGGCTGAAGCACTGCAGGTATTTCAAACCTTAGACAGAAAATATGTCTCTCCTGTGCTTTCCTACTTTAGGCCCCTCAGCCATTCCTGCCTTCCTCAGCTCTTTCTGTTCAGGGCTGTCATAATCTTACATTCTTTTTCTTTATATATATATATATATATATTTTTTAAAGATTTTATTTATTTATTTGATAGAGATTACAAGTAGGCAGAGAAGCAGGCAGAGAGAGAGGAAGGGAAGCAGGCTCCCTGCTGAGCAGAGAACCCGATGCGGGACTCGATCCCAGTACCCTGAGATCATGACCTGAGCCGAAGGCAGAGGCTTAAACCCACTGAGCCACCCAGGCGCCCTTTTATATATTTTTTTATTTATTTACTTGACAGAAAGATCTCAAGTAGGCAGAGAGGCAGGCAGAGAGAGAGGGGAAGCAGGCTCCCCGCCGAGCAGAGAGCCTGATGTGGGGACTTGATCCCAGGACCCTGAGATCATGACCTGAGCCAAAGGCAGAGGCTTAACCCACTGAGCCATCCACGTGTCCCATAATCTTCCATTCTGAACAAAGTTTCTCTTGTATCCTAGGTCTGATCCCTCCCCCTTTCTGCAAGAAAAAAATTTCCAAGCGTCTTTCTGGAAATGTAGCTAAGATACTTACCAGAACAATGCTCCAACTCACTCATTTGGTCCAAATGTGTTTTCTATAATTGCCATTAAGATTGACGTTATCTGAGTTTACTAGTTTATGATAATGCATCACACAACTGACAACACAAAGACATTAAAAATGGTTCTGCTACCTCAATTTTGTGACTTATATTATCATGTAATAAATGCATAAGGTAAAAAATGTATAGAAAATTTGGTTTAGGGAAAATGAATTGGAAAAGCAGAGGGATTGAAAGGAGGAAATCTTGTTAGGGGCTGTTGGAAAAATATAGACGATAGATGATGAAGGCAGGAATTATGCTTTAAAATTTGGTATTTGCAATTATCCCTAATGAAGACATAACCAAATCACTAAATACTGTCACCTCTCCAAATCTGCAGATTCCCTGGTCTTAGAAGAACTTAATTCTTATTTCCCCAGGCCTCACCCTCTCATTAAGGAAGGTTATTTTGTTACAGTCTCAACGAACTGCTGCCAAACAGGCGCTTCTCCCTTAGTCTTGGCCCAACTTCCACCCCTGCCTGGCGCCCGGAAGGCATACCAGCACAGGGGCAAAGCAGGACACTCTTATGTGATCTCTATGTGATCTCTCTGGCTACAGCCTCTCACCAGGGAGTGGTCACCTGTCATGAGCACTATTCAAAACCAGGAATCAAGGTGTGGTCTGAGCTCCTTTAAGCTCAAGAGTTTGGGGGCTCCTGATGAATCCCCAGAGAAGAGTCCAGAAGAGGAGGATGGAAGGGGAGTGGTTTGTGGAGGGGGGAGTCCTCCTCTGCCTCATTGTCAGCCTTCTGCTTCCAGGTAAGATGGGGCAAGAACGGGGAAGACCAGAATGTGGTTCTCGAGGACATCTAGGAACTTCCCTGCAGCACTTGGAGGACATTCAGAATTCACATATTAAGTTTTTTCCCTAATATCTCTGTCTTGATGTGTGTGTGTGTGTGTGTGTGTGTGTGTGTGCGTGCGCGTGTGTGTGTGTGCACGTGCATGCGTGTATGTGACAGATAGAAAGACATTGTGTTGATCAGTACACATAGCCTTCTCTATTCCTGTCCATACAGGAATCTGCCAAACTGTCCCACTTCACCACCTCGCCAATTCCACCTTTTCCTTCCTTCCAGTGTCCCTCCCAGCACACCCTCATTTCATTCTCCCTATCTTCTTCCCTTGGTATGGTATCTGTGAAAAGAGTAGCCACAGATTTTAAACATGCCATGAAAGAGTAAGTGTAGAATACTGAGGGAGGGTAGGAATCGATCTGAGGTAGGAGTAGATGCTTTGCTTCCGTGAGGGAATATTTGCTCCCAGTCTGGGTATATGCCTTGAATATTATGGAAAGTGATGGAGTTGTAGAGGAGCAAGCAGAGCAAAAGATCACACAATGCTGGAAATGGGGAAAGATTCTGCCCAGGTACTACCAAGATGATCCCTGATCATAGCCAAGAGACAACATATGCAGAGGTCTCACTATATATTATTGGCATCTGGTATAACCTCAGTGATACCTAAGTATCCCAAGCTGGAAATAAGCCCTAAGATATCTGAAGTCACTAAATCTGAGAAGGGCAAAATAAATGCATAGCACCAAAGTACACACCAATTCTGAGTGCCTACTACATGTTACCATATCCACCTAGAAAGTACAATTGTTTACTTCCCTTATTTTCTTGATAAGTCAGTTCTTGTCTTCAGTAAATGGAAGTCCCTGAGAATGAGGAAGAGAAATATACCACAGCATATTTCTAAATGACCTGGATGACAAGTTTAAGGCAGTGCTGAGAAGTGTTCCTAGGTAAACCCAAGAAGCCCGTGATGGGTGCACTTGAGGATTTGTTGAAGTGGGTGCCATTGGCACGGGTGCCATTGTGCCAAGGCTAAGTTTGCATACAGATTTGGGCAGGTTTTGCATGATGGCGAAACAATAGGAATGAGAATAGAGCCCTGGTCAAGGTCACCACATCTATTTCCATGATTTGCCTACCAGGTCAGCCTGTCCTCTCTGGCCTGGCAGGAAGGGCTTTGGCCTTGGTGAATCTTGGCCCAGGAAGGAGGGCTCACCACCTTCCCAGTATGTCACCTATTTTCTCTCTGCAGAGAGGCTTCAGCCCTGGCCATAGAGGCCCTCTCTCACAGGGTCTCTGCTCACTACAGGAAGAGCCGACGCTTTCACCATCAATTGCTCTGGCTTTGACCAGTACGGGGTGGATCCTGCTGCCTTCCAAGCAGTGTTTGACAGAAAGGCCTTCCGTCCAGTCGTCAACAACAGCATCCCCACTCATGTCAACATCTCCTTCACTCTGTCTGCCATCCTGGAAGTGGTGAGACCTGGTCCCCACTTTCCATTTTTCTAACAGGGAATGAAGATCCTCTGTCCTGTCAACACAACATTGTACTGATCCAGTGGTGAACAACAGATCCTCTAAATGGATTCTGCACAAATTAGAGGCTTTTCCTATGGGATGGGAGATATAAAGAAGAATGCTGTAGTGGTACTTTTTCAGGAAGGATTCCTTCTTTTTTAAAAAAAAATTTTTATAACCATATAATGTATTATTAGCCCCAGGGGTACAGGTCTGTGAATCGCCAAAGGAAGGATTCCTTCTTGAGTCCTGTTCTTTCTGGAATATTCCAGGAAGAAGTGTCTATGTCAGTTAAAACCTGAATTGTCCCTAGATACAAGGGAAGACAAGCAAGGAAGACAGTTGAGCACCTAGAAGTATGTCTAGTCCAATAAATTAGTAAACATTGGTAGAATATGAGGTAGACATGGGCAAAGTATTTTTGTACTAATAATCCTGGATGGGAATTTCTTTACCAGAATGCACAGCTCCAGCTTCTGACATCATTCCTGTGGATGAATTTGGTAAGGCAGATTCAACTATCCCCTTCTCACTCACTTCCATTTGTAGTATAAATTTGAGGAGCAATGTAGGGGTTTCCTAGTCCCAACCTCTACTAAATCTATAATCTTTCAGGGACCAAATCACTTCATCTAGAACTGGACTGCCCTTGGGCACATGCACTTCCCTGGGGGGAGCTTACAAAAGGGGAAATGATGATCTAAGAAAATGGCCAAATGGTTTGCAGGACAATATATTGGTGTGCTCCTGGGACCAAAGTGTTTTAGGATATACTTAAGGTCTGCCTGGAAAAAAACAAGGTCATTACAGGGTACTTTACCAATAACACATGGCTAGATAAAGAAGGGAGAAACAGGCTGTGGTCGTTACGGACATGAGTGCGAGAAGAAGAAGAAAGGGAAGGGCAGGAGAAGCTGACTGAATAAGCTCCACATTGCTCATCTTTGTTTCCCACTGCCCTGGCTACAGATGTGGGACAATCCTTTTATCAGTTGGAACCCGGAAGAGTGCGTCA
Organism: Taxidea taxus jeffersonii; assembly: GCA_003697995.1. Classification (NCBI taxonomy): domain Eukaryota; kingdom Metazoa; phylum Chordata; class Mammalia; order Carnivora; family Mustelidae; genus Taxidea; species Taxidea taxus. The sequence continues at coordinate 23,284 of RCUC01125533.1, read as the reverse complement.
GCCTCAAAAGACTCACTGTCTCAGCTGAAAACCTGTGGCTCCCAGACATCTTCATCTTGGAATCGTGCGTATGGGGGCTGGGGAAAGCGAGCATGAAGCCTGTCTACAAAGAGCAGTCTCGGGTCAGTGCAAGGCACAGGAACATCGGAAGATTCAGACAGGGGCACAGCCTCAATTAACTGACCGCCACAGAACACCATGAGGCATACAAGGGACAAGACAGAGTGACAGTAAAGAAAGAGTCCAAAAGAGGAGCACAGTAGAGGAAGACGTGGGAAGGGAGGGAAACAAAAGCCAGTGGAGGCACCACAGCACCCATTCCCTCCCTCTCACGAGCAGCATGGATGTGGATCGGGCACCTCCAGGTCTCACCGCCTTTGTCAACAGTGAAGGTCGAATGAAGTACGACAGGCCAGTGCGGGTGACCAGCATCTGTAACCTGGACATCTTCTACTTTCCTTTTGACCAACAGAACTGCACGCTGACCTTCAGTTCCTTCCTCTACACAGGTGGGCAAGACATGTTTTGCAAGTTATTCAAGATGCGGGGAAGATATTTAAGTGGTATAGATATACAGTTACGGAAGGTTTTAGATCAGTGTTTCTCAACCCTGGCTGCCCACTCAAGCTTTTTTTTTTTCCTTATTTATTTATTTATTTATTTATTTATTTGACAGACAGAGATCACAAGTAGGCAGAGAGGCAGGCAGAGGGAGAGGAAGGGAAGCAGGCTCCCTGCTGAGCAGAGAGCCCGGTGCGGGGCTCGATCCCAGACCCTGGGATCATGACCTGAGCCGAAGGCAGAAGCTTTAACCCACTGAGCCACCCAGGCGCCCCACACTCAAGCTTTTTAAAAAATACCAATAACTATGCCTCACCCCAGAGATTCCAATGTAATTCTTCCAGGTGGGGCCCAGGTGCTGATATTTTTACATGTTCTCAGGTGATGCTAATGTGCAGCAGGGTTAAGAATTACTGCTTTAATTCCTCAAAAAAGTTTATTTAAAAAAAAAGAAGAAGAAGAACTAGAGAGGGATGCCTGGCTCAGTTGGTTGAGTGTCTGACTTCAGCTCAGGTCATGATCTCAGGGTGCAGGGATCAAGACCCACATCAGGCTCTGCGCTCAGCGAGGAGTCTCTTTCCTCCCTCTCCCTCTGCCCTTTCCCCTCACCCTCCCTCATGTTCTTTCTCTCTTTCTCTCTCTCAGAAATAAATAAAATTTTTTAAAAAAGAGAGAGAGAGAGGGGTGCCTGGGTGGCTCAGTGGGTTAAAGCCTCTGCCTTATCGAGCCCCAAGTTGGGCTCTCTGCTCAACAGGGAGCCTGCTTCCCTCTCTCTCTCTGCCTGCCTCTCTGCCGAATTGTGATCTCTCTCTGTGTCAAATAAATAAATAAAATCTTTTAAAAAGAGAGAGAGACCTTGGCTTAAAAGGATGGAACTAGAGCGTATTATGCTTAGCGAAATAAGTCAACTGGAGAAAGACAACTATCACATGATCTCCCTGATATGAGGAAGTGGAGATGCAATGGGGGTGGGAGTTAAGGTGGTAGGAAAAGTAAAAATGAAACAAGATGGGATCGGGAGGGAAGCAAACCAAAAGAGACTCTTAATGTCATAAAACAAACTGAGGGGGGTGGGGGGGAGAGGGGTTGGGAGAGGGTGGTGGGGTTACATTATATGTTTAAATAAAGCTTAAAAAAATAAAAGAGAGAGAGAGAGAGAGAACTACAGGGGCACCTAGCTGGCTCAGTCAGAAGTGCATGCAACTCTTTTTTTTTTCTTAAGATTTTTATTTATTTATTTGACAGAGAGAGATCACAAGTAGGCAGAGAGGCAGGCAAGGAGAGACAGATAGATGAGGAACAGGCTCCCTGCTGAGCAAAGAGCACGATGCAGGACTCAATCCTAGGACCCTGAGATCATGACCTGAGCTGAAGGCAGAGGCTTAACCCACTGAACCACCCAGGCGCCCTGCATGTAACTCTTGATCTCCAGGTTGTGAGTTCGAGCCCCACGGTGGGTGTAGTGATTACTAAAATAAATAAATAAATAAATAAATAAATAAACTTAAAAAAAAAAAAGAAAGAACTACTGCTTGAGATCTTGCATGGCCCCTGTGCCAAATGAGGCCCATCTGACCCTGAGCTGCTAAAAAGCTCCTGCTCTACATTTTGTAGCTGAAAACTTAATTTTGATAGCTAACACGATTAAACCAGTAAACACTGAATGCCACCAGGTGTCATGTGGTAGATTTAGATATATTAATCATTCTTTTTTTTAAAGATTTTTATTTATTTACTTGACAGAGAGAGAGATCACAAGTAGGCAGAGAAGCAGGCAGAGGGTGAGAGGGGAAGCAGGCCCCCCGGGTGAGCAGAGAGCTTGATGCAGGGCTTGATCTCAGGACCCTGGGATCATGACCTGGGCTGAAAGCAGAGGCTTAACACACTGAGCCACCCAGGTGCCCCTATATTAATCATTCTAATAGGCATGCATGTAATTATAAAAAGGTTGAGCTGTTGAAGTTTGATTCCGCTAAAACAACATCATACAACTAGGGGATAGAGAAGGAAAATGGGAATGATTGCAAAAGTTCTTGACTCACATTTGAGTCATATCCAATATTCCCATAACAACTTTAACTCAGTCTTGTTTCCAACCAAAAAAAAAAAAAAAATCAAGCTGCAGCCTGCATACACATGAATTATTATCCTATAACCCACTTTTGAGAAAACCTGGATGACTTATCTTAAAGAAACAGAGAGGAAAATTTGCTCAAGAATCTCAGTGGGGGAGGAATTTAATTTGAAGGAAGGAAACTGGGGAACACTTCTGGACTGAGCTGCCCCCGGCTTCCCTTACAGTCGACAGCATGCTACTGGGCATGGACAAGGAGGTGTGGGAGATAACAGATACATCTCGTAACCTCATCGAGACCCAGGGAGAGTGGGAGCTCCTGAGAATCAACAAGGCCACCCCAAAGATGTTGGTTGGCAGCAACCTATATGACCAGATCACGTTTTATGTAAGTTCAAGGGTCCCCTATTTGAGCTATTTTCTTCTTGATCTAAGGCATTTTGGGATGTAAAGAGAATTTCCGGGGGGTTAAGCACCTGCTCCCCACTCCACCCTCTACCCTAACTGTCCTGAAGAAAGATCACCATGGCCTCCCCCTTCATCACCTCTTCCCCCCACCTCCACCCTGCAGAGAGGAGGCGCAGCAGGGCTCTTACAAGCTCTGCTGTTAAGAATGGAGCAGCCACTTCTGTGATGGTCCAAAGGGCCCTATTTGCCCCTGAAAGTCTACAGTTGTTGTGTTCCCAGCAGGTTGGACATATTTACCACTGAAAATTAGACAACAAAGTGAGGCACTTCTATATGGCACAATTAAATGCATGTGTTACCTAAAACCGTCATCCCACAGCCAGCCTAACAGCACATCAGCAAGGATTACAGTCAAATATATAAGAGCCCTCTGGGCGCCTGGGTGGCTCAGTGGATTAAACCTCTGCCTTTGGCTCAGGTCATGACCCCAGGGTCCTGGGATCAAGCCCCACAATGGGCTCCCTGCTCAGTGGAGATCCTGCTTCTCCCCTCTCCCTCTGCTCTCCCCCTGTTTGTCTGTGCTCTCTCTGTCAAATAAACAAAATCTTAAAATATATATATATATACATACATATATATATATATATGAGAGCTCTCTGACATCAGTATATTTGCCACATTCTCCACAATCTCTCCTTCCCCCAGGTGGCCATCAGGCGCAGGCCCAGCCTCTATGTCATAAACCTCCTGGTGCCCAGTGGCTTTCTGGTTGTTATCGACGCCCTCAGCTTCTACCTGCCAGCAGAAAGCGAGAATCGTGCCCCATTCAAGATGACACTTCTGCTGGGCTACAACGTCTTCCTGCTCATGATGAATAACTTACTCCCAGCCAGTGGCACCCCCCTCATCAGTATGGTCCTTCCCACTTTCCAGGAAAGCAAAGGCAGCAGGGCATAGGGAGGGGAACCAGGAACCGGCTGCCTCTCCACTTAAGGAGGGAAGGGGTTGCAAGGAAAGACTGAATTTGGAGAAAGTCTTAAGAAAAGTGTAGAGATGGGACGCCTGGATGGCTCAGTTGGTTAAGCGGCTGCCTTCGGCTCAGGTCATGATCCCAGCGTCCTGGGATCGAGTCCCGCATTGGGCTCCTTGCTTGGCAGGGAGCCTGCTTCTCTCTCTGCCTCTGCCTGCCACTCTGTCTGCCTGTGCTCACTCTCTCTGAAAAATAAAATCTTTAAAAAAAAAAGAAAAGTGTAGAGTTGAATCTGCCCTCATTTACTTATAATCTGTTTTTCCCTCAGGTGTGTACTTTGCCCTGTGTCTGTCCCTGATGGTGGTCAGCCTGCTGGAGACCATCTTCATCACCTACCTACTGCATGTGGCCACCACCCGGCCCCCACCCATGCCTAAGTGGCTCCACTCTCTGCTTCTCTACTGGGCCAGCCCAAGGAAATGCTGCTCCACTGCACCCCAGAAGGGAAATAAGGGGCTGGGCCCCACCCCCACCCACCTGCCTGGTAAGGGGAGTCAGCACTGCCCCCACTTCCACTTCCCACACATTCACTCCCTGCTTTGCCTCCTTCCCTGGCCCCTCCCTCCCCAGGTGCACTTCATGGCCCATGGCTGAGTCTCTCTTTCTCTGTAGGCATGAAGGAGCCCGTGGAATTGGTGGGGAAGGTGTCAGGTCCCAGAGAGGCAGAGTTAACTGGGAGCCCTGAGTCAAGGGCCCAGGAGGAAGAAGAGGCTCAGAGGCAGTCCTTGGTCAACCTGTGGGTGCAGTTCAGCCACATGATGGACACCCTGCTCTTCCACCTCTACCTGCTCTTCATGGCCACCTCCGTGGTCACCGTCATCATCCTCTGGAACACCTAAGCAGACATCCACATCCGCTTCTCCCTGCAGACCACAGCTGGAGTTTCTCTTGGTGTTAGAGCCAGCCAGACCTGGGCCCCTTTTCTGATCTTAGCTACTTATCCCCAGGGACTACCATGTCCCCATTTATACTCCTCAAACCCCAACCCTACGGAGCAGGTTCAGAACTGCCCCCAATTTCCTGATTTCTCATATGCCATGGTTCTCATTCCTACACACTTTCAGAATTCCTTAGCCACACCTAACTTCTGACTGTTATCAGTGGAGGTCAGGGTCAGCAGAGTCTCTCCTTGATTGACTGTCCCAAGAAACAACTTTTCAGGAGGCGCTGGCTCCTCAGTACATTTAGGGTAGGTCTACAAACACTGGAGCGAGAGTCTTCTTGCAGATACTCTGATAGTTCACTCTAAACAACTGTAATCTAATTTGATTTAAAGTCTTTCAGACACATTTGCAGATTTAAAAAAATGAAAAGGTCAAGTCTCATTTGTAAGAAATCACTGTAAAATATTTATAATTGCAAAATGTTTCTTTCATCAACCATTTTCATTTCACTTGCCTTTACCTCTCTCATTTCTGAAATTGTTCTTTGAAATAAATGATATATTGTATCTCCCCCCCATCTCCAGAACTCACAAAATCAAACAGGGAGGGCCTTCTGAATACATGTTTGGGGGCACCTGTGTGGCTCAGTTGGTTAAGCGTCTGGCTCTTGACTTCCGCTCAGATTATGATCTCAGGGTCATGAGATTAAGCCCTGCTTGGTGCTCCACACTCAGCACAGTCTGCTTGAGATTCTCTCTCTCCCTCTGTCTCTGTCCCTCCCCACCCCAATTGCTCTTGCTCACTCTCTTGCTCAAAATAAATAAATAAAATCTGATATATGTGCTTAGAGGAGGCCCAGAAAGGCTGGTTAAAGACCTCAATTAAAGGGTTCAAGTTAGGGGCGCCTGGGTGGCTCAGTGGGTTAAAGCCTCTGCCTTTGGCTCAGGTCATGATCCCAAGGTCCTGGGATCTAGACCTGCATCGGGCTCTCTGCTCAGCAGGGAGCCTGCTTCCTTCTCTCTCTGCCTGCTCTCTGCCTACTTGTGATCTCTGTCTATAAAAAAAAAAAAGGGTTCAAGTTAAACAAATCATCACATAGCCATACAATGAGATGATTTGTAGCCATTTAAAGTAAGACTATAGATTAAAGTTAATACCATGGAAACAGGTCCATGACATATAAAGTGTAAAAAACAAGTTACAAAACAGTTTTTATATGTAAGTTCTGTTTTAAAAAAAGAAAGAAAGAAAGAAAGTAAAGAAAAAGAGGGCTGGAGAGAAGTGCAGAGAAAAAAGTGCAGATGGCTAGAGACCAGAACATAAGCAAACTTTGTCCTGGATAATGGGATGAGAATGATTACCCTTTTCTTTTATATCTTCATCTGTGTTTTCTTAGTTGTTTTCAATTAACATGTATTATTTTTACTATCAAAAAAACCCCTAGTTTTTAAAGTGTTCCTAATCAATAATACTTTACGCCTTCCTGGGCAGATATGATCTTGGGAAGGATTCTAACGGCTGGCCCTCAAGAATTGAAAAGGGAAGAAAAAGAATACCAAAGACAAATTTCTTAATTAACTTCAATTAGGTGAATACATTTCAGATATTTATTTATATTTCTGTATCCACTAAGAGAGTATGTCTTCGTGTATATCAGGCACAATGTCTCATTCATTTTTATAACTCAGTATATGGTAATAATCCTGACATACCATGGGTCCTTAATACAGACTCACTGAGTGATTAAATGTATGCATTAATGCCAGCCAACCAAGAATCCATGTTTTACTCTCCCTAGTTATAATCCCTTTATCCCGGGACGCCTGGGTGGCTCAGTGGGTTAAGCCGCTGCCTACGGCTCAGGTCATGATCCCAGGGTCCTGGGATCGAGTCCCGCATCAGGCTCTCTGCTCGGCAAGGAGCCTGCTTCTCCCCTCCCCTCCCTGCCTGCCTCTCTGCCTACTTGTGTGATCTCTGTCAAATAAATAAATAAAATCTTAAAAAAATAATAATATAATAATCCCTTTATCCCATCCTGGCATATTTTATTTTATTTTTCCATGTCTCATATAGAAAATTAGCAACCCATTTTTATAATTCAACTTTACCTTTGAGTTCTTAGAGATGTTAATTATACATCAACAGGCATTTCTGCTTGCACATTCTCATGTGTTTCTTTCCATTACTCAGAACATATTTCTCATGCAGAAACCTGTCCTTTTGACTTTTGCCAATAGCATACAATGAAGAGTGTTTACCACATCTTTGAGGAATTTCAAATTTCTTTTTTTTTTTAAAGATTTTATTTATTTATTTGTCAGAGAGAGAGGGAGAGAGAGCGAGTGAGCACAGGCAGACAGAGTGGCAGGCAGAGGCAGAGGGAGAAGCAGGCTCCCTGCCAAGCAAGGAGCCCGATGTGGAACTCCATCCCAGGACACTGGGATCATGACCTGAGCCGACGGCAGCCGCTTAACCGACTAAGCCACCCAGGCGTCCCAGGAATTTCAAATTTTTTTTTTAAGATTTTATTTATTTATTTGACAGACAGAGATCACAAGGAGGCAGAGAGGCAGGCTAGAGAGAGAAGGAAGCAGGCTCCCTGCTGAGCAGAGAGCCTGATGTGGGGCTCGATCCCAGAACCCTGGGATCATGACCTGAGCTGAAGGCAGAGGCTTTAACCCACTGAGCCACCCAGGCGCCCCGAATTTCAAATTTCTTAACATCACTTGTGCATCATTTCTTTTCCCTTTCCCATTTCCACATTTATATTTCTCTAGATGTCATTTTGTAATTTTTTTCTACCTTATTGACATGTGGCTTTGGGTTTTCTGTGCCAAGACCATTGTAACTGACAATATCCTTTGCAAAAGAACATCCTGTTCATATGTTAGGGTTGAGGTGAGCCTTGTGGTCTGAAATATGACCTAAAAACAAAGTGAAACATTCTAAGCCAGTACTAGCTTAGACATGTCATCAGGAACAACAGGAGTATTTCACAGCTTCAGAGCGGGTGCTTCTGGTCCCTGCCATCCTTCTCCCATTTAAAAGATACATATAAATAGTAGCCCTTGTGATAATAACTTTGTTTTCTTTTCCTCCAGTTTCTATTATAAACCTCTGTTAAGAATGTGCCTTGGAACTTTATGAACTGTTTGTAAAAACCAGACCACTGGGATTCCCCGGGTGGCTTAGTCAGTTAAGCATCTGCCTTCAGCTCAGGTCATGATCCTCAGGTCCTGGGATTGAAGCCTGCATCGGGCTCCCTGCTCAGCAAGGATTCTGCTTCTCTTTCCCTCTGGCCCTCTCCCCCACTTGTGTGCTCTCTCTCTCTCTCTCTCTCTCTCTCAAGTTAAAAAAAAAAGAGCAAAACCCAGACCACTGGCCCTGGATATATTACTGCCCTCAAATGTTTGATCATGTTTCTAACTTCTTGAGTTGTTTCTACTAGCTTCCCACTCTCTTTTCATTAGCAGCATCCAGGGGTATCCTCACAACCTTTTCACATCTCAGTGTTTCTTTTCTTTTCTTTTTTTTTTAACTCAAGTATAGGGGACACACAATATTATATTAATTTTGCTTGTACAACATAGTGACTTGACAAATCTATACGCTATGTGATGCTCACCACTGTGACCATACAACACTATGAAGTACCATTGACTGTATTCCCTAGGCTGTGCCTTTCATCCCCATGACTTAGTCATTCTATACCTGGAAGCCTGAACCTCCCTCTCCCCTTCACCCATTTTGCCCAACCCCCCTCCCCTTTGGCGACCAGCAGTTTGTTCCCTGTACTTATGTGAATATCTTTTTGTTGTTTATTGGCTGTTTGCGTTTTCTGTTCTATAAACTGCCAATTCATTTCTCCAGTTCATTTTTCTGATAGGGTTTTTTGTCACTGTTATTCATTTATAGGCATGTTTTACATATTTTCTGCTATTCTTTTGTCAGTTGTGTGTTGCAAAAGTATTTTCCCGGTTTATGATTTGACTTTTCACACTTAGTGTCCTTTTTTAAAGATTTTATTTATTTATTTGAGAAAGAGAGAGAGTGAGAGAGAGAACACTAGCGGAGTGAGGGGCCAAGGGAGAAGCAGACTCCCCGCTGAGCAGGGAGTCCAATACATGCGGGACTTGATTCCAGGACTCGAGGGTCAAGACCTGAGCCCAAGGCAGATGCTTAACCGAATGAACCACCCAGGTGCCCCACATTTACTGTCCTTTAATGAAAATAAGTTAAAGGGACGCCTGGGTGGCTCAGTTGGTTAAGCGGCTGCCTTCGGCTCAGGTTATGATCCCAGCGTCCTGGGATCGAGTCCCACATCGGGCTCCTTGCTCGGCAGGGAGCCTGCTTCTCCCTCTGCCTCTGTCTACCTGTGCTCTCTCTCTCTAACTAATAAATAAATAAAATCTTTTTAAAAAAAAAAAAGAAAAAGAAAATAAGTTAAAAAAATTTTAAATGCTGAATTTATCAACCATTTCCTTTATGTTTGTGATTTTAGGGTCCTATTTTCAGAAGTCCTTCTTTTTTTTTTTATTTTTTTTTTGGTGTACATACTTCTTTTTTTTTTTTAAGATTTTATTCATTTATTAGTTAGAGAGGGAGAGAGAGGGAGCTCAGGCAGACAGAGAGGCAGGCAGAGGCAGAGGGAGAAGCAGGCTCCCTGCCGAGCAAGGAGCCCGATGTGGGACTCGATCCCAGGACGCTGGGATCATGACCTGAGCCTAAGGCAGCCGCTTAACCAACCGAGCCACCCAGGCGTCCCCAGAAGTCCTTCTTTATCCAAAGTTCTAAACCCTAAAAAATGCAGAGAAACTGGATCATTCATACATTGTGGGCAGGAATGTTAAACGGTACTGCCACTCTGGAAAAGAGTGTTGCAGTTTCTTTAAAAACTATATATGCAGGGGCACCTGGGTGGCTCAGTGGGTTAAGCCTCTGCCTTTGGCTCAGGTCATGATCTCAGGGTCCTGGGATCGAGTCCCGCATCGGGCTCTCTGCTCAGCGGGGAGCCTGCTTCCTCACCCTCTCTCTGCCTGTCTCTCTGCCTGCTTGTGATCTGTCTTTCAAATAAAAAAAAAATCTATATATGCAAATACCATATAATCTAGCACTTCTGAGTATTTATTCCAGTAAACTTTTGCTCACACAAAAACCTGTAGGCAGATGTTTATAACAGCTTTATATGTAAGACAAAAACTATAAACAACTCTGTGAAAAATGTGTATTTGGTCTCTGTTCCCAGTTCCTGACACAGAGTTCATAAATCCCTTGGAATTTCCTAGGTAGTAAGAGCATCTTTTGTTCTAATGAGATGACTCTTGGTAGGCTTCTGGATAACTTCAGGATGGGAACTGGTCACCAGAAAGACCAAGGCATGATGGGAAGCTTGGAACTCTCTGCCCCAATCCCCATCCTCTAGGGAAGGGAGAGGGGCGGGAGATTGAGTTCATAATTGATCACGCCTACATTATGAAGCCTCCATAAAAAATCCTTAAACTATGTAGTCTGGAGACCTTCCAGTTTGGTGACACATCCATCTACATGCTGGAACTCCACAGAGACAGAAGCAGCTCCTGCCCTCAGGACCCTTCCAGATCTCACCGTGCGTATCTTTTCACCTGGCTGTTCATCTGTATACTTTATTATAAACTTTTCAGCCAGTAAACAGAAGTAAATGTTTCCATGAGTTCTGTGAGCTGTTATAGCAAAAATCTGAATCTGAGGAGAGTGTTGTGGGGATCCCCAATTTATTGTCAGTTGGTCAGAAGTAAAGGAGGCCCTGACTTACAATTGGCCCCTCAAGTGGGGTTCAGTCTTGTGGGACTGAGCCCTTAATCCAAGGGGTATGCCAGAAGGAGTAGTTCAGAACTACTTGGTGTGAGGGAAAAACCCACAATTAGGTGTCAGAAGTGTTGTGTGAGGACCTGGGTGGCTCAGCCAGTTAAGCATCTGACCCCTGATTTCAGCTCAGGTCATGATCTCAGGATCCTGGGTTGGAGCCCTGCATCAGGCTCGGTGCTCAGCAGGGAGTCGGCCTGAAAGTCTCTCCCCCCTCCCTCTGCCCCTCCCCCGTCAAATCAATCAATCAATCTTTTTTTTTTCAAGTGTTGTGAGGAAAGTAGAGGAAATAAGTGTTCTCCCTTAAAACTCAGAAGTCCCTTAACAAAATTTTAAAAATCTTTAAAATCCTTCAACAGGTAAGTGGTTGAACAAACTGGGATACATTCCTACCTTGAAATACTAGTCAGCAATAAAAAGGAATGCATCCTGATACACACAGCCATCTGGATGGGTCTCCCGAGAAATACCGAGAGAAAAAAAGCCAGTGTCAAAAAGTTTATACTGTGCTATTTGATTTATATAACATTCTTGAGACAACACAGTTATAGAAACAGAGAACAAATGAATGGCTGCCAGACAGCAGGAAGTTAGGGTGGGAGGGAGGTGGTTGTAGCTATAAAAGGAGAACATGGGCATCCTGGTGTTAAAGTTCTCTATCTTGACTATCTATCAGTATCAGTATCCTGCTTGTGGTATGGTAACACAGGCCAGCCCAAAAGTTTTCAATGAAGTGTGAATCACAACCATCTGGGGAGATTTTAAAAATACACACACCCCTCCATAGGGGTCGGGGAGGCGGGGCATGCAGGTATCTTCAACAAGCTCACCAAGTGATTTTTTTTGCTCACACATTCCCGCATGGCCCCTGGGCTGTAGGCCTTTAGAGACATTACATAAGGAAGGCAACCAAGAGAGTTCTGTGTTAGGAGGATGGCAAAATGAAGAACTGGACTGGGCAGGGGTGCCTGGGTGGCTCAGTCAGTTAAGCACCCACCTTTGGCTCAGGTTATGATCCCAGGGTCCCGGGATCAAGCCCCAAGTCTGGCTCCCAGGTCAGAGGGGAGTCTTTTCCTCCCTCTCTCTCCACCTCTCCCCTTACCTTGTTCTCTCTCTTTCTCAAATGAATAAATACACTCTTAAAAACAAGAAAAAAGCACTGGACTGGGGAAAACCAGAGAGGAAACCTTATGAAGATGTCCCAGTAGTGCAAACAAGGGATGAGGCAAGTCGGTACTGGCTGTGCTAGCTGTGGGGGCAGAGGTCCATGAGTTAGATTTACGTCATGAATGAAAAGCTTGCTCTCTCAATATTTTTAACTCACTACTGACAATAATCCCTAATGTCCTCAAGTGAACAAAAGGATACATTTCTAGGTCTGCAACAAAATAATTATAAGTTCTTGCCTTGTGAAATTAGCAGGTGTCTCCACCACATCCCTTTCTGAGGGATCCATGCACTTTCCCTGAGGCATAGTTAGTTCCAGAAGCACCTGATGAAACCTTTATCAGTGGCTTTATCTGACCCATCTCCCACATCCTCCATTTTCCTTGAAAGGTACTTGGAACTCAGATTTTATATCACTCATCTAGACAAGGCTGCTAAACAGGTGCTTTTCTCCCTGGTCTTGGTCTAACTTCCCCCCCTGCCTGGTGCCCGGAAGGCATACCAGCACAGGGACAAAGCAGGACACTCCTATGTGATCTCTATGTGATCTCTCTGGCCACAGCCTCTCACCAGGGAGTGGTCACCTGTCATGAGCACTATTCAAAACCAGGAACCAAGGTGTGGTCTGAGCTCCTTTAAGCTCAAGAGTTTGGGGGCTCCTGATGAATCCCCAGAGAAGAGTCCAGAAGAGGAGGATGGAAGGGGAGTAGTTTGTGGAGGGGGGAGTCCTCTTCTGCCTCATTGTCAGCCTTCTGCTTCCAGGTAAGATGGGGCAAGAACAAGGAAAGATGCAAATGCTGTTCTGGGCAAAATCCAGAAACCCTCTCATTCTCCAGAACTAGAGAACATCTAAAACAGCTGGGTTAAACATTTTCTTTCTCTGTAGGATCTATGTTATGGCTTCCTTGGAAACAGACAAAAAAACCCATTTCACTGATCAGTACACACAGCCCCCTCTCCCACTTGCCTGCCTAGGTATCTACCAAATCCTTCCATTTGCCAGCTCTCCAATGCCACCCCTTTATGGGTCCAACTTTTCCTTTCTACCAAATATAGTCACTATGAACAGGGTGGTTTGGGTCCTGGTGACAGGAACGTAGCTCTTTTCCCACCTCACTCAAGAAGATCTTGCAGAGGAGGTGATGGAGAAAGGAAAGGATGACATTTTCTTCCCCTGTGATGTATTTCTCCTTGGTTTGGAGGTGTACCTTATGAGTTAGCTGGCATGGGGAGTAATGGACGAGGCACAAGAAGAAGTTGCTGGGCTGTAGTTACAGGAATCAGCACAGAGTCTCCTGTGGCTGGGAGGCGGGTGAGAGGGGCTGAAGGGCTTCTATGTGACATTGCCTGGCTCCACCAGACACAGTGAGATCCTCTCAGAATGGGGACCATGAAGCTGGCCCCCACGGATCTTAGAGGAAGCCACTGAGCTGGAAATGGGCACAGAGCACAGCACATACTGGGTAGTGAATAAATTCACATTCAGGGCAACATGAAGTCCCCACATATCTCAGGTCACAGTCAGGTTGACTTCTTTCCAAATTTCTCCTTCCAGGAAATGGGAAAACATGAAAGCAGGAGGGGGACATTAAGAAACAAAATTTTAGGGAAATTTTGTTCAGTGACTATGAGAACAAGTCATAATAGAGTTAGAAAGAAAACAGTAGGGTCAGACAAAAGCCAAAACTTCAGGATTAGGAGTATGGAAGCAATAGGACTCTCCAGGGAGGCTATTTGCATACAAAATTGGGTAGGCTTTATATGGGAGCAAAGCACAGGAAGAGAGGTCTGAGCCCTGGTTCAGCTTACCACATCAACTTCCCCCATTTGCCTACCAGACCAGCCCATGCTCCCCAGCCTTGGCAGGAAGGGCTTGGCCTTCAGAAGTCTTGGCCCAGGGAGGAGGGGCTCACGTGCCTCATCCCATGTCCACATTTCTTTCTCTGCAGAGAAGCTCTCAAGCCTCAGCCCCAGTACTCTTTTCCCTTAGGATACACAAAGCCCTATTCCCATCTCACAGGTCTCTTTACAGGAAGGTCAAACACTTTCACCATCAATTGCTCAGGCTTTGACCAGCATGGGGTGGACCATGCTGCCTTCCAGACAATATTTAACCAGAAGGACTTCCATCCAGTCATCAACTACGGCGTTCCCACTCAGGTCAACAACTCCTTCACTTTGTCTGCCATCCTGGAAGTGGTGAGTTCTGACTCCTGCACTCTTTGCATAGGCTGCTAGTAGGGAACAAGGAATCTTCCCCCTGGCAACCCAAACTTGCACTGGTCCAGTGGCAAGCAATCCATCCCCAAATGCTCTATGAGTCAGACGTCCATCCTATGGGGTGGAGAGACGTGAAAGGGAACACTGCAGCAACATTTCTGCAGGGAACATTTGTCCTGAGTTCTGTCCCTGTAGGCAGATAAAACATATTTCCAATGGGCCCCTGTGCTGTTTTTTTCCCCTATGTTTTCCATGTAACCTGCATTTTTTGGACCCACCTTTCTTTTGAGTCTTGTGACTGAAAAGCTAAACAGTCACACAGGACCATGTAGGAAACAAAGGTAAGAGCTGGACTGGGACCTGATCTCAGGGCATTAATCATCCGGTATGAGGACTTCTTTTTGTCAAGATGAACAACTTCAGCTGCTGACATCATTTCTGTGGTTAAAGTTGGTACGTAAGTCCAGCTTAGTTCTCTTCCCTCTTTTTCTTTTTTAAAGATTTTATTTATTTATTTGACAGACAGAAATCACAGGTAGGCAGAGAGGCAGGCAGAGAGAGAGAGGGGGAAGCAGGCTCCCTCCTGAGCAGAGAGCCCGATGCGGGGCTCAATCCCAGAACCCTGGGACCACAACCTGAGCCGAAGGCAGCGGCTTAACCCACTGAGCCACCCAGGCGCCCCTGTTCTCTTCCCTCTTATTCCACTTTTTTCTGGGCTTGTTTGCAAAAATCACATTTGTTAAAATTGGCAGTGCCTGAGGGAATAGATAAATCCAACCAAAATAGGGCCCATGCTGATGACAAATAGCTTTCTGTCACACAGTTGCCAAACAAATATGAAGATGTAGATGGAAACTGCAGGAAGAAGTGGGCAGTACCATTGAAAGGCCCTAAGTAAGCTCCAAGGCCCAAAGGTATTCAGCACCCAGTTTAAGATTTTCCTCGAGTGGGAAGTGGAAGGCCAGCAAGACTTTGTTAGCTAGAGAAGGGGGACATTATCACCAGGAAGAGAAGAGGCATCAGAGCTTAAAAGGAAATGAGGTTAAAAAAAAAAAAAAAAAGCTACAGGCATAATAATATGCAAAGTATGAGTTTACCTGTATAAGTAAGAGTGAATGCTGGCATACGTATTAATTTATTTTCTAGAAGACGCTCAAGAAACTGTTAATAAGGAGACTGAGTTGGGGATATGAGCTGAGTTAGAGTGAATTGAGGAGAGAGAAGCTTGCTTTTTATGTTATAACTTTCTGGAATGGTTAAAATTATCATATGCCTATAGTACATAGATTTAGGGAAAAGTACCCAGATGTGTATATATATTTAAGGGAGTGGAAGAGTTGATGTTGACATAAACTAGCTCCAGCTTCAGCCATCACCATCTGTGCTCTGGGCTCTAGATCTGGAAAAACCCATTTATCAGCTGGGATCCAGAAGAATGTGGTGCCATCAGTAAACTCACTGTGACAACTGAGAACCTGTGGCTCCCAGACATCTTCATTGTAGAATCGTGGGTACCAGAGCCAGGGAAAGCTGGAGCGGAGATCCTTCTGCAAGGAGCAGGCCAGGGTGGCATAGGGCAAACGCATTCAGCGGGGCCACCAAAAACTTCCTTCAGACAGGAGCACAATCATGGTTCATCAATGGTCTCTCATTTCTAGAAGACATTTCTTCTAGAAATGAGAAAGTGATGAGCAGAAAATATGGCATAGTGGCCATAGTGAGCAACATTGGGAAACCCCCCCTAAAGAGAGAAGCTTAAGCTGTTGTGAAACCCAGAGCATCTGTCTCTCTCCCCTTCTACCCCTTAGCATGGATGTGGATCAGACCCCAGAAGGCCTCTCTGCATATGTGACCAATGACAGTCACATCATGTATAACAAACCATTGCGGGTGACCAGCATCTATAGCCTGGATATCTTCTACTTCCCCTTTGACCAGCAGAACTGCACACTCACCTTTGGCTCTTTCCTCTACACAGGTGGGTCATGGTGGGGTAAAATGAGATCAACCAGTGGATCAGTGAAACAGCACACACAGCAAGGTTATTTTTTAACTGCCTAAAAAGGGACAGTGGAGCATTTGCTGATCGGGGGTGTGTGGGCGGTGGGGTAAAGGAGTTGAACTTAGGAGGAGACAAGACTTCTAAGAAAGCCTGGAATTGAAAGGAAGTGACTGAGAAGCGAGGAAGCCATGTTACCAGGCAGCCAGAGAGAGTAGCAGTCCTCTAGAGACTAAAGCAGTCTTCTAGCTCATCTCTCTGAGTCCTGCACAGAGCAGGAGCTGAACAGTGTGTTGAATGAATGTTTGTCTCCCCTGAAGTGGAAAATGTGCTGCTGGGCATGGAAAAGGAAGTGTGGGATATAGTGGACACCTCACGTGACATTGTCCGAAGCAAGGGGAGTGGGAGCTCCTGGGCATCAACAAGGCCACCCCAAAGATGTCCTTGGGCTCCAGTCTTTTTGACCAGATCATGTTCTATGTAAGCCCAGAGACTGTGAGATGTGTCCATCCCCCTTATCTCCCTCATCAGATCTTTCCAAATCCCAGAGCCTCTCACATCTTGTCCCAAGACCAGAAAGCCACTGGTTGCCACAACCCTCACAGCTTTCCTCTCTCCCAAGTCCCTCAAAGCAGGCCTCTTTCTGAACCTGCCAGCTCTGGCATAGGTTTTCTTTGGTGGGTATGGCAGAGTCCTCTCAGGCATGTTAAAGCTGCTTCTCACCCAGCCCCAGAAAGAGCCCCTGTTGGGTTGAGGATACTGAGGGAGGAAGGGACTGGAATTATCCTTCGGCCTCCCCTCGGTCCTCGCCTCACCTAGTTCTCTGCTCTCTCCTCCTCCCAGATGGCCATCAGGCGCAGGACCAGCCTCTATGTCATAAACCTCCTGGTGCCCAGTAACTTCCTGATTGCCATCGATGCCCTCAACTTCTACCTGCTGGCAGAAAGCGAGAATCGTGCCCCATTCAAGATAACCCTTCTTCTGGGTTACAACGTCTTCCTACTTATGATGAATAAACTACTTCCTGCTAGTGGCACCCCCCTCATCAGTATGCCCACCTCCTCACTGTTGGAAAGCAGTGCGGGGGGCAGGGGTAGGAGGCAGGGCAGACAGGTGCACTGGCTAGATCTGCTGAGGCAGCTAAGGCAGAAGGGAGAAAGCAGTCATCTCAGGAAGGGCTCTCTGTCTGAGACAGAGAAAAGGGGGGATTGCTGGTTCTTCTGAGCCACACTCAGGCATGCTTCTCACCCCCAACGCAGGTGTGTACTTTGCCCTGTGTCTGTCCCTAATGGTGGTCAGCCTGGCTCCACTCTCTGCTTCTCTACTGGGCCAGCCCAAGGAAATGCTGCCCCACTGCACTCTGGAAGGAGAATGTGGACCCAGGCCTCACGCCCACTCACCTACCCAGTAAGGAAAATCTATACTGCCCATACTCTCTACACTGGGCCCAGCTTCCCAGTCCCCTACTTCCCCAATCCTGTCTCCTTCCCACATCAGGGCTGAGTATCTGTCTTCTCCACAGGACCAAAGGAGCCAGGGCAGTTGGTAGGGAAGGAGCTGGGACCCAGACAGGAAGAGCTGAATGGAGGTTCGGGACTGACAAGCCCCCAGCTAGCTGACCTGTGGGTACAGTTCAGCCACATGATGGACACCTTCCTCTTTCACCTCTACCTGCTCTTCTTGGCCTCCTCCGTCATCACATCCAGAGTCATCGTCCTCTGGACCGCCTAGGACCTGAATTCTAATGGTGCAAGAGCAAGCCAGTGGTCAGGTTTCCTCAGCTTCAACTGACTATTCCAGACCCCGTTCCTCTGCTCCAGTTCATATACATAGTTCCAAATATGCCATGATCCCTGCTCCAGGGCTTAAACAGAACGTCTGCAGACCCTCTCAGAAACAGGACGATATTGAGGTGCCTGGGTGGTTCAGTCAGCCAAAAATACCTTTGGCTCGGGTCATGATCCCAGGGTCCTGGGCTCTAGGCTCACATCAGGCTCCTTTCTTGGTGAGGAGCCTGCTTCTCCTTCTCCTTCTGCCTGCTACTCCCCCAGCTTGTGCTCTCTGTCAAATAAATAAGTAACATATTTTAAAAAATAAAGTGAGAAGTTAGCAAAGTGTTCTTCTGAAACAAACAAACAAAAAGAAATAGGACTATATTTCTAAAACTTAATGAATTCAGAATTTACATGTTTACGCTAAAAATATAACTTGTACTGGAAAAAGAAGGCTTTATAATAAATGACTGGAAATATTTACAAAAGAAAACAAAACAAAACAAAATCTGACTCACTTACTGGTGTAGAGGAAAGGGATTAGACCTCTTTTGAAATATAGGCTAACATATTTATTTCTTCTTTTAATAATTATTTATTGAGCACCTACCATGTGCCAGGCACTTTCTGAGTGCTGAGGGTATAGCAGTGAGCCAAGCTGACAAAAATCTCTACCCTCACGAAAGGTGGGTGGAGGCTGACAATAAAGAAGATAATAAGTGAGACACAGAGCATGTGCTAAGTGCCAGGGGCAAGAAGCAAATTACAGAAGGAAGAATGAGAAATGGAGAAGGAGGAGACTGCAGGTATAGGTGGGTGGCCAGGGAAGGCTTCCTGATAACTTGCTGTCTGGCTGGCACCTATGCGTTACTCCGGAGAAGGACCAGGAGGAACACAGGTGTTGCTATAAGCAGGTATCTCTTGACAAATGGACACTTGAGGATGAATCAAACACAGCCCTGTCCTCAAAGAGCTTGTGGCCCAGCTGGACAAGTAAAAGATGTATGTTAAATAACTGTAATTAAATGGGGAATCTGTTTTTAAAGTTTTGGTGAGTGCCATTGAAAAGAAACTGCTGTGAAGCTCATAGGAGAAAGGATTCTTCTAGTGGGAGCAGAGCTGTGTGGTTCTCCACCTGTCTGTCCATTGGAATCATCTGAGTGGACTTCTTTTTTTTTTTTTAGATTTATTTATTTATTTGAGAGAGAGAGCACGCATGAGTTGGGGGGGGCAGAGGGAGAGAATCCTTAAGTAGACTCCCTGCTGTGTGTGGAGCCCTACACGGGGCTCCACATGGGGCTTCCCACAGGGCTCCATCTCACAACCCATAAGATCCTGACGGAGCCGAAACCAAGAATTGGATGCTTCACTGACTGAGCAACCCAGGTGCCCCTGAAGAGAGTTTTAAATAATCCTAGCACCCAGGCCTTCTCCCAGACCAATTAAATTAGGACCTTTGGTGTGGACCCTGGCTTTGGCATATTTGAAAGGTCCCCATGAGATTCTAATGCACTGTCAGAATTGAAACCATGGAGCCAGCAGAGGAGGCCATGTTAACTTGGACTCCAAGAATGACTAATACATGAACAGAGGGAGGACTTGCTGGGATTGACTAACCGCAATACACCACTGGGGTCACATTACTACCTTAGGACACTGGGATCACTGCAGGTGGGGCCTCGGGGGTCCAGGGGTATGTGCAGCAGTAGCTGAGCGGCAGGATCCAGGCAGAATCACGATGCACTCATTTTCATGGTACTCACATGGCTCAGGTGTCCAGAACAAACTCATAAAATCATCTACCAGAAATAGCCCCACAATAGAACGCAAAATAGTGTAGGCACTTTGGAAAACAATTTGGCAGCTCCTCAAAGTGTTGAATATGGAGTTACCCTATAACCCAGCAATTCCATTCCTAGGTACATGCCCAAGAGAAATGAAAACATATGTCCACACAAAAACTTGTACACAAATGGTCATAGCAACATTATTCAAAGTAGCTAAAACAACCCACATGTCTATTAACTGATGAACAGATAAATAAACATTTTTTATATCCATGCAATGAAATACAATTATTGGCTTCAAAAAGGAAAGAGATCCTCATACATGTTACAACATGAATGAACCATGAAAACATTATGCTAAGTAAGAGAAAAGCCAGTCACAAAAGACCACATATTATATAATCCCACTTGAATGAAATGTCCAGAATATACTAATCTATAGAGATAGGAAGAAGATTAGTGGTGGCCTAGGACTTGGTGCAGAAAAGGGCAGGTGAATGAGGAATGACACTAATGGGTGCAGGATTTCTTTACAGGGATGATAAAAATGTCCTAAAATTAAACTGGTGATGATTGTGTAAGTGTAAATATACTAAAAACCATGGAAATATATACTTTAGATAGGTGAATTTTATGATATATAAAGTATATCTCAATAAACTTGCTAAACAATGGGGCACCTGGGTGGCTCAGTGGGTTAAGCTTCTGCCTTCGGCTCAGGTCATGATCTCAGGGTCCTGGGATTGAGCCCCACATCGCCCGCATCGGGCTCTCTGCTCAGCGGGGAGTCTGCTTCCCCCTCTCTCTGCCTGTCTCTCTGCCTATTTGTGATCTCTCTCTGTCAAATAAATAAATAAAATCTTAAAAAAACAACTTGCTAAAAATAACAAAAAATACATAACCCCACCCCACAGTTCTCTGTGTCTACCACTTTCTTCCTGCTTGTTCTCTCATTCCCCTGCTCCCTGCTGCCATCTCCCTGGCTCTCTGACTCCTGACTCCATATATTCCGTTTTCATCAATGTCTGTCCCTGGCCCACCTCCACCATCATGACTCACCAGGAGCCTAGGGACTGCAGCTCCCCACTCACCTATCAGCTCTGCATGCTTCCTTGATTTGGAAATCACTCACGACTTCGGGTCAGACACATTTTCCACCACCCCTAACTACATGAAACATTCACCAGTCAGACCAACTCAGAGATCCTTGAAAGAAGATGAGAATACAGACATTATGTACATGGGGCATGCCATCAGGCTCAAGTGAGAACCTCGGCCTCTATGGACCATCTAGTCATCTGATCCCCAGAAGAGCACCATGGAATGAGTGAAATGAGTGAAGCACTCATTCACTCATGCATCCAATCTTTACTAAGTGCTCATTTACGTCATAGACATTTTATCTAGGAGCTGGGGATAAACAAGACAGGTAGGAGGGGCTAATCTTCTCAAGTAACAAACTGATGATTTCATAGACTGATAATTACTCCAAAGAAAATAAAACAGGGTAATAGGGCAGAGAGTGACACACAAAGAAATAGGATGTTCTAGATGGGCTCTCTGAGAAACAGATGATCATAGAATGATGAGATATGTCCTCAGATTCGTACTGATGTATTCATACGGGGAGGCCGGGATGAAACATGATAGACAAGCACTACAGTTATAGAAGTAGACCTGGGTAGCCAAGATCTTTGGATGAACAAGGTGAGAGACTGGAGAGAGGTCCCATATTGATTATTTTGATGCTATTATGTAATGTTTAAGGATTGTGAGGGCAAACATTTATAATCCACTCAAAGGGTTTAGAACAGAAACTTTCAAATGGTTTTGATCACAAAAACTATTTTACTCACCCATATATATAACCTTACTCAAAAAAGAACTGGTGATATCAAATTTAAAAGAAACAAAATTAAAAGTTGTAGAAAAGTTATTGCTAGAATTGCTTACTACATACTTAATATATACCATATGAGAGACTATGAGTTTACCCATTTAATTATAAAACAATGTCCTATAAAGTTTAATATAGGTAATACTTTTACAACACTTGTCTTGATATTGTAAGTTATTTAACTAGCTTTTATTCTCTGAAACCACGTCACCAATGCGCTGTTACTACACAAACAGATTTTGAGGGAATATGTATATATCCACTTCAACAGTAAGACTGGCACCTGAAACACATAGTGAAATTACTTTTGATGCAAATGCATCACAACAACACCCTGAAGGGGAGAATCAAACAGTCCACGTGATGTTGAATAGATGATGAAAAGAGCTAGAAGCTGATTAAAGAACATGAATAGCAATTCTACTGCTGCTGATGCACTAATAAGAAAAAGCCCCAGAGAGGTGCCTGGGTGGCTGAGTCAGTTAAGCATCTGCCTTCCACTCAGGTCATGATCCCAGGGTCTTGGGAACGAGCCCCATATCAGGCTGTCTGCTCAGTGGGGAGCCTGCTTCTCCCTCTTCAACTCCCCTGTGCTTGTGTTCCCTTTCTTGCTATCTCTCTCTGTCATAAATAAATAAAATCTTAAAAAGAAGAAGAAGAAGAGGGGAAGGAGGAGGGGGAGGAGGAATGGGAAGGGGAAGAAGGAAAAGGGGAAGAAGAAGCAGCAAAAGCAAAAGCACCAGAAAAGGTAGGAGTTTTGTGACTTGCTCACAGTCTGCAGGATCATAGTAGAATGCCAAATTGGAATCTGGAGGACATTGAGTAATATGCAAATTTTAGTTTACAAATGCCTCATTTTTAGCTCTCCTGAATTAACAGGTCCTTAGTGATGTGTAAAGCTGAAATGAAGTCTTGGGAAAAGTGTTCGTCAGCCCTTTGGGAGATCCATACTGCCCTCTAGTGGGCACCCTACTCAGACCCTTCTGAGATGGTTGGTTACCTTAGGATACAGGCAGAGCATACTATACAGTGTACCTATATTATCCATATTTTCCTGACTAAAATTTGGACACATTGTCAGGTGATTTGTAAATGTGAAGAGACCTATGAAAACCTATAAATGAAATTATGTTCATAGACTTAGTGAATTGCCTTTATTAAAAAGCAAAGTTACATGAGTGGTGCCTGGGTGGCTCATTTGGTTAAGTGTCTGGCTCTCGATTTCAGGGTCATGAGTTCAACCCCCACACTGGGCCCCACACTGGGCTCCACACTGGGCTCCACACTGGATGTGGGGCCTACTTTTAAAAAAAAAGCCAAAGTTACATGAAAAGAAATATGAAAGTTGCAAAAACAAATAAACCAAGGAATACAAATATCAATATGCACATTGACTGACTGTTGAAATTGACAAGTTGATGAACTGTTATTCCATCTGTTCTCACTGAGCAAGAACTCTGTTTGTCTGAGTATTAATGGGTCTGAAGTAAAATAGAGATGTAGTGGCTTCTACAGTTTTCATGAGTGAAAGATTGTTAGTTTAGACCTTTCATTGTTTTGGACATAGAAAAGGTTCTTTTTTTCAAGATTTTATTTATTTATTTGAGAGAGAGAGAGCACAATCGGGGAACAGCAGGTGGAGGG
>ML100558.1:13029-33163 GCA_003697995.1 Taxidea taxus jeffersonii | reverse complement strand
AAAAAAAAAAGTGAGAGAGTCTCACTGTGGAGGTAATAATCTGAGAAAGTCATAAAAATAAATTACTAGAAAAGTTATATAAATATAGATTATATTTTTCTTATATGTGTCAATATACATCAGAACAACTTTTCAAAAACTAGTTATACATCAATCTAATTTTTGTTCCACATACACTGTTGCTTTATTTACTTAATATTCTGATTTTCAATTCCTTCTAAATTGAAAAAAGGAAAAACCTCTTAATTTTAACTCATGACTCTGCCACTGGCCAAGGACATATCTCTCACATTCATCCATATGGATGTTAAACCATCCCAAGAACCTAAGGCAATAAATGTATGAAAAGTGACTGGCCACACTAATAATAGTAAAAATAGACATTAGTTCAATAATTAAATTATAGAAATTGAAGGAATACTCTCTTCTTGTAATTTAAGCATTTACCCAACTTTGAACTAATTTCCATGTATTATGCATATTGACTCTTTATTTTATATACTGTATATATGGTTTGGCAATGTATTTGCCCTTATACTTTTTTTTTTTTTTACTATTTTATTTATTTGACAGAGAAAGAGACAGCCAGAGAGGGAACACAAGCAGGGGGAGTGGGAGAGGGAGAAGCAGGCTTCCCTCTGAGCAGGGAGCTCGATGTGGGGCTTGATCCCAGGTGCTGGGATCATGACCTGATCCAAAGGCAGATGCTTAAGGACTAAGCCACCCAGGTACCCCTGTATTCATACTTTATGTCACTGTTTCCCTTTTGTGTCATGAAAAGAAAATCAGTAAGAAATACTTAAACTTTGCTCCCATCCCGAAAGTAAAGGCTATGCAGAGCCTAGGACCCCTTATTCCAAGACTTTTTCAAATGAAAGAAAACAGAGAATTTGTCACCACTAGAATAACTTAAATGAATGGCTATTGGAGTTTCTTTAAGCATAAAGGGGATGATAAAAGAATGAACCTTAGAATAATTATCAAGAAGGGATTAAAAAAACAGCTAAAACATGAGTAAATAAAATAAAGTTTTCTAGTGTTCTTGAATTTATTTTTGATGGTTAAAGAAAAATTAAAATACCATCTTATATGGTTTTCAATGTATATAAAGCAAATAATTAAGGCATAAATACTATAAGTACAAGAGAGTAAAGACATAAAGGGAAGTAAAGTTGCTACACTGGAGTTGATTAAGTCTTAATGTTGCATTTTAGTAGGTCACATTTTCATCCTCAAGTTTTTTTGTTCTTTAGGTTTTCTCATATATTCAGTCTCCCAAATGAATTTTAGAACAATTTAATGAATAGCTGAAACTTTAAATATTGAATTATTTTTAACCTGAGATATCTTTTTTTTTTACTTATTCAGGACTCTTTATGTCACTTACTAAAACTTGTCTTTTTAATAAATAAGTTACATATTTATTATAACAATTATTTCCAAATATATGGCAATGTGTGTTACAGTGGTGAGTGGGAGACGGGCAAAGGGCTGGCCTTCTGCCTTTCCCTGAATCACCAGAGACAGAAACTCACATTACTATACTACGAGTTCATAGGACCAAAGTTACTAGGCTCCCAGAGGCCAAATAACTATTAAAATATGACAATAAGTGGGGAGTCAAGATGGCGGAAGGGTAACAACTGAGATGACATCAGGTCACAGAAGGTCAGTTAAATAGTTATCAAACCATTCTGAACACCTACAAACCCAACAGGAGATCGAAGAGAAGAAGAGCAGCAATTATAGGAACAGAAAATCAACCACTTTCCGAAAGGTAGGACGTGTGGAGAAATGATTCTGAAGCGACAGGATGATAGTCCATGGGGGGAGGGGCCGGCTCCCGGCAAGCGGTGGACTAATGGAGCACAAAATCATAACTTTTAAAAGTCTGTTCCACTGAGGGATATCACTCCGAAAGCTAAGATGGGGTGGAGCCCTCGCTGGGACAGCATGGTCTCAGGTCCTGTGGGGTCACAGAAGGATCAGGGTGTCTGAGTGTAGTAGAGCTTGTAGGTATTAGAGCGGGGAAGCCGACTACAGAGACGGAGCTGAGGAGTGAGCTCTCAGCTCAGGATTGCATTACACTGTGATCCGTGGCACAATCAGACCACTGCTCTTTGAGCAGTGACCCCAAAAGTGGCAGGTCCGGGAAGAGCCACCAAAGAGCAGAGTGGCAAGAATCTGCTGGGTTTGGACCTCCAAATGGGAACCTGCACCAGAGACAGAAACACTCAGTCACAGGCTGGTGAGCTTGGAGTGCAGCCAGAGACCAGGGAGATGGGGGTGATTAAGCACTTTTCTCCAAGGGCGCACTGAGGAGTGGGGTCCCAAGCTCTCAGCTCCTCTGGACCAGAGATTGGGAGGCCACCATTTACATGCCCGTCCTCAAGAGCTCTACAGTAAGCGTTCAGGGAACAAAAGGTCCTGAGAGCAAACTCAAGCAGATTACTTAGCCCAGCCTATGGCAAAGGCAGCGTAATTCCACTTCAGGCAAAGATATTTGAGAATCACTACACAGGCCCCTCACCCAGAAGATCAGCAAGCCCATCCAGTCAGGACCAAGCTCACTGATGACAAACAGCAGAATTCCAGAGGAGGGAAAAACAAAGCATAGAACTCATGGCTTTCTCCCCATGATTCTTTAATCTTACAAATTTAATTAATTTTCTTTAATTTTACTTTTTTCCCTTATTTTAATTTTTTTTTAACTTTTACTCTTCCCTCTTTTAACATTTTTAACTAGTTTATCTTAACAATACCTTTCTAAAAAATCTTTTTAAACCTTCATTATTATAGTCATATTTTATCCTTCAATGTATCTAACTTTATTTTTTATATACATATAAGGTTCTTCTTCTAAAAAATTTTGGGACACAACTTTTTCTAATAGATCAAAATATACCCTAAATCTGGCACAGGAACTTGTTCTAGTCTCCATCCTGGGCAAATTCTCTCCACTTTCTTTTATTTTCTTTCCCAACCAACTTATCAAATCCTTTAGAATTTTTTTAAAAATTGTCATCTGTACAGTCATATTCCATCCCTTCATCATGTTTACCCATATATATATATATATATATATATATATATATATATATATATATTTTTTTCTTTATTTAAAATTTTGGGAATTAGTTTCTTCTAAGAGACCAAAATACACCCAAAATCAAATGGGAGGCTCTGTTCTATTCACCAGTCTAATGTACATATAGAAATTATTTTAAAAATTTTTTAAAAACTTTTTATCCCCTTTCTTCTCTCCCCGATTTGGGGTCTCTTCTGATTTGGTTAGCATACATGTTTCTAGGCCTTTGTCACCCTTTTAGTATTTTATTCTCTCTTCCATATATTCTTACCTGGATAAATGAGAAGGCAGGAAAACTAACCACAAAAAAAAGAATAAGAGGTAGTACCAAAAGGCTAGGGACCTAATCAATGAAGACATCGGTAATATGTCAGATCTAGAGTTCAGAATGACAATTCTCAAGGTGTTGGAGGGCTTGAAAGAGGCATGGAAGATTTAGAGAAACCCTGTCTGGAGAAATAAAAGCCCTTTCTGGAGAAATAAAAGAACTAAAATCTAACAAAACTGAAATTTAAAAAAGCTATTAATGAGGTGCAATAAAAAAATGGAAGCACTTACTCCTGGGATAAATGAGGCAGAAGAAAGAATCAGTGCTATAGAAGACCAAATGACAGAGAATAAAGAAGCTGAGCAAAAGAGAGACAAACAACTACTGGACCACGAGGGGAGAATTTGAGAGATAAGTGATACCATTAAGATGAAACAACATTAGAATAATTGGGATTCCAAAAGAAAAAAGAGGGGGGCAGGAGGTATTTTGGAGAGAATTATTGTAGAGAATTTCCCTAACATGGAAAATGGAACAAGCATCAAAATCCAGGAGATGCAGGGAAGCGGCCCTCAAAATCAGTAAGAAAAGGTCCACACCCTGTCATCTAATAGTAAAATTTACAAGTCTTAGTGACAAAGATAAAATCCTAAAAGCAGCCCAGGACAAGAAGTCTGTAACATACAATGGTAAAAATATTAGATTGGCAGCAGACTTATCCACAGAGACCTGGCAGGCCAGAAACAACTGGCATGATATATTCAGAACACTAAATGAGAAAGACATGCATCCAAGAATACTTTATCCAGCAAGGCTATCACTGAAAATAGAGAGATAAAAAGCTTCCAGGACAAACAAAAACTGACAGAATTTGCAAACACCAAACCAGCTCTACAGGAAATATTGAAAGGGGTCCTCTAAGCAAAGAGAGACCCTAAAAGTAGTAGACCAGAAAGGAGCAGAGACAATAAACAGGAACATCACCTTACAGGCAATATAATGGCACTAAATTCATATCTCTCAATAGTTACCCTGAATGTAAATGGGCTAAATGCCCCAATCAGAAGACACAGGGTATCAGAATGGATAAAAAAAAAAAAAAAAAACCCATCCATATGCTGTCTACAAGAAACTCATTTTAGACCCAAAGACACCTCCAGATTTAAACTGAGGGGGTGGAAAACAATTTACCATGCTAATGGACATCAGAAGAAAGCTGGGGTGGCAATCCTTATATCAGATCAATTAGATTTTAAGTCAAAGACTATAATAAAAGATGAGGAAGGACATTATATCATACTCAAAGAATCTGTCCAACTAGAAGATCTAACAATTTTAAATATCTATGCTCCTAGCATGGGAGCAACCAACTATGTAAACCAATTAATAATAACACCAAAGAAGCACATCAACCATAATACAATAATAGTAGGGAACTCTAACACTCACTCACTGAAATGGACAGATCATCCAAGCAAAAGATCAACAAGGAAATAAAGGCCTTATGACACACTGGACCAGATGGACATCACATATATATTTAGAACATTCCATCCCAAAGCAACAGAATACACATTCTTCTCTAGTGCACATGAAACATTCTCCAGAATAGATCACATCCTGGGGCATAAATCAGGTCTCAACTGGTATCAAAAGACTGGGATCATTCCCTGCATATTTGCAGACCACAATGTTCTGAAGCAAGAACTCAATCACAAGAGGAAATTTGGAAAGAACCCAAATACATGGAGACTAAACAGCATCCTTCTAAAGAATGAATGGCTCAACCAGCAAATTAAAGAAGAATTGAAAAAATTCATTGAAACAAATGATAATGAAAACACAACAGTTCAAAATCTGTGGGACACAGCAAAGGCGGTCCTGCGAGGAAAATATATAGCGATACAATCCTTTCTCAAGAAACAAGAAAGGTCTCAAATACACAAACTAACCCTACACTAAAGGAGCTGAAGAAAGAACAGCAAAGAAAGCCTAAACCCACCAGAAGAAGAGAAATAAGAAAGGTCAGAGCAGAAATCAATGAAATAGACACCAATAAACAAAACAAAACAAAACAAAAACCGACAAAAAATACTGTAGAACAAATCAATAAAACTAGAAGCTGGTTCTTAGAAAGAATTAATAAGTTTGATATGCCCCTGGCCAGACTTATCAAAAAGAAAAAAGAAAGGACCCAAATAAATAAAATCATAAATGAAAGAGGAGAGATCACAACCAACACCAAAGAAATACAAGCAATTATAAGAACATATTATGAGCAACTCTACCCCAGCAAATTTGACAATCTGGAAGAAATGGATGCATTCCTAGAGACATATAAACTACCATAACTGATCTAGGAAGAAATAGAAAATCTGAGCAGACCCATAACCAGTAAGCAGATTGAAAGAGTCATCAAAAATCTCCAAACAAACAAAAGCCTAGGGCCAGACGGCTTCCCAGGGGAATTCTACCAAACATTTAAAAAAGAATTAATTATTATTCTCTTGAAACTGTTCCAAAAAATTAGAAATGGAAGGAAAACTTCCAAACTCATTTTATGAGGCCAGAATCACCTTGATCCCAAA
The DNA here is from genome assembly GCA_003697995.1 of Taxidea taxus jeffersonii. NCBI lineage: Eukaryota > Metazoa > Chordata > Mammalia > Carnivora > Mustelidae > Taxidea > Taxidea taxus. Next base: position 27,219 of record ML100558.1, on the reverse strand, counting down.
ACCAGACAAGGATCCCATCAAAAAAGAGAATTACAGACCAATATCCTTGATGAACACAGATGTGAAAATTCTCACCAAAATACTAGCCAGTAGGATCCAACAGTACATTAAAAGGATTATTCACCACGAATAAGTGGGATTTATTCCTGGGCTGCAAGGTTGGTGCAACATCTGCAAATCCATCAATGTGATACAATACATTAATAAAAGAAAGAACAAGAACCATATGATACTCTCAATAGATGCTGAAAAAGCATTTGACAAAGTATAGCATCCTTTCCTGATCAAAACTCTTCAGAGTGTGGGGATAGAGGGTACATACATCAATATCATCAAAGCCATCTTTGAAAAACCCACAGTGAATATCATTCTCAATGAAGAAAAACAGAAAGCTTTTCCTCTAAGGTCAGGAACATAGCAGGGATGTCCATTATCACCACTGCTATTCAACATAGTACTAGAAGACATAGCCTCAGCAATCAGACAAAAAAGAAATTAAAGGCATCCAAATAGGCAAAGAAGAAGTCAAACTGTCACTCTTTGCAGATGATATGATACCGTATGTGGAAAACCCAAAAGACTCCACTCCAAATCTGCTAGAACTTGTACAGGAATTCAGTAAATTGTCATGATATAAAATCAATGCACAGAAATCAGTTGCATTTCTTTACACCAACAACAAGACAGAAGAAAGAGAAATTAAGGAGTCAATCCCATTTCAATTGCACCCAAAACCATAAGATACCTAGGAATAAACCTAACCAAAGAGGCAAATAATCTATACTCAGAAAATTATAAAGTACTCATGAAAGAAACTGAGGAAGACTCAAAGAAATAGAAAAATGTTCCATGCTCATGGATTGGAGAACTAATATTGTGAAAATGTCTATGCTACATAAAGCAATCTACACATTTAATGCAATCTCTATCAAAATCCCATCAATTTTTTTTCAAAGAAATAGAAAAAATAATCCTAAAATTTATATGGAACCAGAAAAGACCTCGAATAGCCAGAAGAATATTGAAAAAGAAAGTCAAAGCTAGTGGTATCACAATTTTAGACTTCAAGCTCTATTACAAAGTTGTCATCATCAAAACAGTATGGTACTGGATCAAAAACAGACACATAGATCAATGGAACAGAAGAAAGCCCAGAAATAGACCCTCAACCCTATGGTCAACTAATCTTCAAAGCAGGAAAGAATGTCAAATGGAAAAAAGGCAGTCTCTTCAACAAATGGTGTTGGGAAAATTGGACAGCAACATGCAGAAAAATGAAACTGGACCATTTCCTTACATCACACATGAAAATAGACTCAAGATGGATGAAGGACTTCAATGTGAGAAAGGAATCCATCAAAATTCTTGAGGAGAACACAGGCAGCAACCTCTTCGACCTCAGCCACAGCAACTTCTTCCTAGGAACATCGCCAAAGGCAAGGGAAGCAAGGGCAAGAATGAACTTTTGGGACTTCATCAAGACCAATATCTTTTTCACAGCAAAGGAAACAAGTCAACAAAACAAAAGACAACTGACAGAATGGGAGAAAATATTTGCAAACCGCATATCAGATAACTAGCTAGTATCCAAAATCTATAAAGAATTTATGAAACTCAACACCCAAAGAACAAATAATCCAATCAAGAAATGTGCAGAAGACATGAACAGACATTTTTGCAAAGAAGACATCCAGATGGCCAACAGACACATCACTGGGCATCAGGGAAATACAAATCAAAACCACAATGAGATACCACCTCACACCAGTCAGAATAACTAAAATTAACAAATCAGGAAATGACAGATACTGGCAATGATGCAGAGAAAGGGGAACCTTCCTACACTGTTGGTGGGAATGCAAGCTGGTGCAACCACTCTGGACAACAGCATGGAGGTTCCTCAAAAAGTTGAAAATAGATCTACCCTATGACCCAGCAATTGCACTACTGGGTATTTACCCTAAAGATACAAACGTAGTGATCCAAAGGGACACGTGCACCCGAATGTTTATAGCAGCAATGTCCACAATAGCCAAACTATGGAAAGAACCTAGATATCCATCAACAGATGAATGGATAAAGAATATGTTGTATATATATACAATGGAATACTCTGCAGCCATCAAAAGAAATGAAATCTTGCCTTTTGTGACAATGTGGGTGGAACTAGAGGGTTTATGCTTAGCGAGTAAGTCAATCAGAGAAAGACAATTATTATATGATCTTCCTGATATGAGGAAGTTGATAGGCAATGTGGGGGGGTTGGGGGATAGGGAAGGTACAAATGAAACAAGATGGGATCGGGAGGGAGACAAACCATAAGAGACTCTTAATCTCACAAAACAATCTGAGGGTTGCCTGGGGGAGAGGAGGCTAGGGAGAGGGTGGCGGGGTTATGGACATTGGGGAGGGTATTTGCTATGTTGAGTGCTATGAAGTGTATAAGCCTGATGATTCTCAGACCTGTACCCCTGGGGCTAATAATACATCATATTATAGTAAAAAAAAGATGACAATAAACTAAACAACATATACATCTAAAGGGAAATTTTAAAAAAGACAGATGAAATCAGAGTTTTAGCACTGGGTTTTTTATGAAAGTATTGAATCACTCTATTGTACACCTGAAGCTAATATTACACTGCACATTAACTAACTGGAATTTAAATAGAAAGTTAAACAATATATTAGAGATAAAAATAGAGGTTTCATGCATACACCTAAGAAGAAAAGCAAAGATATGGCAATATAAAATAAAACAGGAAATCATGAACATAACTAAATAGAAATACTGGGTAAGAAAAATACAATATATCCATATAGAACAAAATAGGTATAAAAACAGAAGAATGTTTACCACTGAAAAATTAATTAATGAGTAGAAAGAATCTGATTCCTAAGCTTTCAGAGGAGTCAGCAGAAAAAGGAGGAGTATGAAATTTAAAATATCTAAAGGATATTTTAAGGATAAAAATAGAAAGGCCTATATATGGATAAAAGGAGTTCCACAAAGATTAAGAAATAAAAAAAGAAAGGGACACATAAAATATTAAAGACAATATTTCAGTATGAAGTATCAAATAAGATAGAAAAGAAAGACAAATGTACTTATGTACTATGGTAAAACTGAAGACTAGCAGAGAAAAAAAATGTTTAATATTTCCAGAAAAAGAAAAGGTCAATAATTAGATAGAAATCAGACTTCCTTATAACAACCTGGGATACAAGAAGACAGTAAAGTAATAACTGCATGTATTGAAGGAAATGACCTTGGACCTAAAGTTTTATATCCAGCCACTGTCAGTCAAATATTAAAGCCTAAAAAAAATTATCATCCGATATACAGGGCCTCAAATTTGACATAAGACCCATCACAAATATTAGAGCATATGCTAAAATAAGAAAAGAAATTCAAGAGAAATCTCACAGAAGATTACAGAAAATGAGGGTAGTCTTAAAATATAAAAGTTGGGGGGCATCTGGGTGGCTCAGTCAGTTAAGCATCTGACTCTTGGCCTAAGCTCAGGTCATGATCTCAGCGTCATGAGGATGACCCCCATGTCAGGCTTGTGCTCAGTGTGGAGTCTGCCTGAGATTTTCTCCCTCCCTTTCCCCTCCCCATTTCTCCCCACTGCTCGTGTTCTCTCCCTCTCTAAAATAAATAAATAAAATTTTAAAACATAAAAGTTGGGGCGAAAGAATACAAAGTGTTATCACAAATAATCCAGAGAGAAAAATAAAGAAAATATTCATATTATCAGTTCTTAGGGCAGTGGAAAGAAGTATAGGAGAAAGCAAAGGACAGAGATAATATTGTCATAAGAGCATGATAAATGGCTTATCTAGCTAAGGGGTAGAAATTAATGGGGATAAATGAGCACAAGTAATGTATTTTAAGTTAAAAACCAAAACCAGTCTTAAAAAAAAAAAGTCAAATGTAAACTTAAAAAAAAAAAAAAGAGAGAAAATAGCAATTAGTAAGTCTCACCATAACAGCAACAACAGAAGTATAAATATGTTAAAGACTAAAAGATAAATTATAAAAATAACTCCAAAGAGTCAATAGGAAAAGGACAAGGCAGAAAAAAATATGTAAGAGAGATTCACAAACAATTTATGTAAATAGAAACTTTAAAGATCAAATGACTGGGACGCCTGGGTGGCTCAGTTGCTTAAGCAGCTGCCTTTGGCTCAGGTCATGATCCCAGCGTCCTGGGATGGAGTCCCACATCGGGCTCCTTGCTCGGCAGGGAGCCTGCTTTTCCCTCTGTCTCTGTCTGCGTGTGCTCGCTCTCTCTCTCTCTCTAACAAATTAAAAAAAAAAAATCTTTAAAGATCAAATGACCTGAAAGATCCTCAGACTCTGTGGAAGTCCCCACTTATATGAAGCATCTAAAGTAGTCAAATTCACAGACAGAAAGTAAAATGGTGGCTACCAAGGCCTGGGAGAGGATGAAAAGGGGGTTCTTTTTAATAGGTACAGAGTTTCAGTTATTCAACATGAATTCTTAGAGGGATGACGGTGATGGTTTCACAATAATGTGAATATACTAAGTGCCACCGAACTGTACACTTGAAAATTGTTAGGATAAGTCTTGTGTCCTATGTATTTTACCATAATTTAAAAAGAGGCTTAAAAAATCACATCAAAGGCTCCTGTTGAGATATGTTTAAAAGCAAAGGGAGAAGTATTCCAAAAAAGAAACTACCAATGTTAAAGAGATCGATATTCAAAGAAGATATAACAAGTCTTAACATGTAAGTACCAAATAATAGAGCATTCGAATTACATGAGGTACAAACTTATAGAACTGCAAGGTAAAGTAGATGAATCCACAATCATAGCTGGAGATCTCAACATGCCTCTTAAAAATGGGCAGACCCAGCAGGCAGAAAATCAGTAAAGACACAGCTCAACTCAACAGCAGAATCAATCAGCTGGACATACTTGACATCTATAGACTACTTCATCCAACAACAGCAGAATACAGATTTCTCTCAAGCTTACATGGGACAATTGTCAAGACAGACCATGCTTTGGGCCATAAAGCAAACCTACCAAGTTGAAAAACTAATAGGAATCACAGAGTATCTGCTCTCATACAACAATCAAACTAAACTAGAAATCAGGGACAGAGAGATAGTTAAATATAAAACAACACATTTCTATGTAACACATGAGTCAAAGAAGAAGTCTCAAGAGAAATTTAAAGTATTTTTAACTAAACTGAAATGAAAATAAAATATCAAAATTTGTGCAGTTTACTGAAAGAAGTACTTAGATGGAAACTTGCAGTATTAAATGGATATATTAGAAAAGAAGGAAGATCTAAAACTAATTATCTAACTTCTTCTTTATCAATACAGACACCTAGTATTTATTTTTCTTGTCTGATTGTTGTGGCTAGCACTATAAATTTCTACCTTCAAAATTAGATCAAATTAAGTCCAAAAAAAGGAGAAGGAAAATAAAAAAACTATAGCAGAATTCAATGAAAATGAAAACAGAAAATCAACAGAGAAAAACAACAAAACCAAAAGCTATTTTTAAAGATAAGAAAAAAAGCTGATAATCCCTTAGTCATGCTAAGACAGAAAAGAGTGCACAAATGGACATCACTATAAAGCCTATGGAAATTAAAAAGTTAATTTAGGAATACTATGAACAAATCTTTGCCCACTGATTTGATAACCTAGATAAAATGTGCTACCTCTTGAAGGGCACAATCTGCCAGAACTCACACAGAAGAAACAGATGATCTGACTATGCCATAGCTATGAAAGAAATTGAATCAATAATAAATAACCTACCAAAACTAAAAGATTCAGACCTATATGAGTTCATATGTGAAATCCACCAAACATTTAAGAAATAAATTATATTGAATTCTCTATATTTTCTTTTAAAAGATAGAAGCAGAGGGAATAGTTCCTAATTCATTCTATGAGGACAGCATTATTCTAATACCAACACGAAGATTACAAGAAAACTATAGACCAATATCTCTTATGAATGTAGATGCAAAAACCCAGAACAAAATATAAGCATCTATAGATCTTAAGCTAAAGAAATGTAAAAAGAATTTTATAGTATGACCAAGTGGGATTTATCCCAGATATGCAAAGCTGATTCAACACCTGAAAATAAATTAATATAATTCATCACATGAATATGTAAAAAACAAAAATCACATTATCACATCAGGAGATGCACAAAAAGCATTTGACAAAAAATCCAATGCCCACTTATGAGAAAAACTCTCAGTGAACTAGGAATATAGGAGAACTTCAACTTGACAAAACACACCTACAAGAAATCTACAGGAAATATACTTAATGGTGAGAAACTTTTCCCAGTAAGTAAGATCCTACATCTTAGGCAAAAACGTTCCCTCTAAAAAAAAATAAAGAATGTTCCCTCTTAGCACTCCTCTCAACACTGTACTGTAACTCTGTGCTAATTCAGTAAGGAGAAAAAAAAGAAATGGTATATGGTTTGGGAAGGAAGACAAAACTGTTTTTTGTAATATAATAAATATTCTAATTAAACTTTATTTCCCTCTTTTTAAAGATTTTATTTATTTGACACAGAGCACAAGGAGGGGGAGAAGCAGGCAGAGGGAGAGAGAGAAGCAGGCTCCCCGCTTCTCCCTGCTGAGCGGGGAACCCCATGTGGGGCTCAATCCCAGGACTCTGGGATCATGACCTGAGCTGAAGGCAGAAGCTTAACTGACTGAGCTACCCAGGCGCCCCTAATTAGACATTCTTTTTGTGCCTAGTATGTCCATGATTTTTCTTGCTGTTATTATTTTTTCAAATTACATTAATCAAAACAATTTAAACATTTATAAATAAGCATTATGCTCATAAAAGATTGAGCACATAAAAGATACATAAAAAGATGAAACGCCATATAGAGATCATTTTGAACCTAACCAATAAAAGAAAAATCATTTAATACATGGTTGGACCTAATCATTGGCTTCACAGCCTAGTTTCATCCTCTGCCTCTGGACAAAAGTAAAACACTGAATATTTGAATCCACATGGATGATTTTAATGGTATTAAAACCTACTATAGTTACAATACTTTAAAAATATATTTTAAGGAATGGAAAGGAGTGGTTAGAGCTTAGAATAATATTTGTATCAAGCGGATAAATAATGTATAATTCTTTAAATCTTCTAAAACATCAAGTATTTAAAAATAAATCTAGAAGTTTCTTTAAAACTGCAAACATATTAACAAGTTATAATTTATATATAGGCTAATGTTATTCTGAGTTTTCAAAAATAGAATGAAATCAAGGGTAGGCTATTTTAAAATTGCATAAAATCTCTTCCACAGTAATACCTAGCAAACAGTTATTCTTGCAGTAATATCTTTAGTCAATGGCTCTTGTGTTTATAGGAGTTTTTCTGCTGGGGGGTGGATAATACTGAGAAATCAATATCCTCATTGGGTAGATATATGTGGTTTTTAAACATATATTTGGAGAGGGGCCCCTGGGTGGCTCAGTGGGTTAAAGCCTCTGCCTTCGGCTCAGGTCATGATCCCAGGGTCCTGGGATCTAGCTCCACATTGGGCACTCTGCTCCACGGGGAGCCTGCTGCTTCCTCCCCTCTCTCTCTGCCTGCCTCTCTGCCTACTTGTGATCGCTGTCAAATAAATAAATTAAAAAAAACAAAACATATATTTGGTGAAACCATTTTAAACAGGATACTGTTAGGGTTTCTTTTGCTAGAATATTGTGCCTTTAAATCCAAAACATGCATTTCTTGAGAAATTTCTTTAAAAATTTAGGCAACCAATATGTGTCACTTAAGTAAACAGTTTGTGAGTATAGAGATCAATGAAGCTGAAGTTGTCTAATTAATTTCTTATAATCACTTTCATTTTACCATACCAATCCTTCTGTTTTCTAGGATTTCCAGCCACAGAATCATAAAGGCATTTACAGTATGTAAGATAGAAAGTTCAGTTCCTTTTTCATTCATAAAACACATTTTTGTTTTTTTTTAATCCCTATTTACTTTCCCTATTTATATCCCTATTTACATTCATATGTATTTTTGCCATATCACAGCTGATGAAAGCTCTTCGCGGATCTCCCTTTGGGACTGGGAGCTACATTTTTACATGGTCTGAAGAAGTTCATACAATGTTTGTCCTCTTTGTTTATAGAGTGATCACAAAACCCCCACGCACAACTCTTATTTGAGTTTTTCCATATTCCACACAAATATTAATTTTTTTCCTCCATGTTCACAAGGTCACTTTCTTCCACGTTCATTGTTGAAAGTCAATAAAGTAATACCTGAGAGCTGTCATCTTCAGATAGAGTTAGTAGAGCAAAGGAATTTCTCCCACAGTGCCCTAGAATAATGACCATTGTTTGTTGGGTTTGGACATCAAGAGTGTCCCAATATATCTGACCCAGGACTATTTTATGAATATGGCATTAAGATATCCTTTAACCAGGAAAGCACGAGGTGCTGGTCTACCACCTCATAGACTGACTGTTGCATGGACCCATCTCTCTTGGTGGTAGAGTAAATCGTGAGTAAGTAGGGTCCATGTGCCATAAGCAATATGGCCGAGATGCTATTAAATAAAATTTGGCCCTATCTAGTGATCTCATAAAATCAATGTCAACATCATGACACCAAGAGGCTGCTACTACTCGATTTGCCAATCAATGGAGCAGTAGCAGACACCTGCAGTCTCAACATTAAAGTAGCTCACAGACCCCCTGCCTGACCTCGGTTTACCAGGCTTCTCTTCTTTCCTCCTCCTCCTTCAACTGCATGCACTCTCTTGCAGTCCTCCAATGGTCCAGGCTCCTTCCCTTCTCAGCACATTCCTATGAAATCGTCTTTTTCTTTCCTCCTTTCCTCCAGTTAATTCCTACTCATGTTTCAGGGGAATCATCACCTCCTTGTGCGGCTCTCATTGATCTCCTCAACTCGATCATACCTCCCTGCCAGAGACTCTGAGACCACTATGTGCTCCTCCTTCACAGCACTGACCACTCTTGTAATTATATAAAGTCTTCACTAGTGTGACGACCAGGTAAATATCTGCCTCTCCTCTTAGATATACAGAATGCAATGCTGGGCAAGATCTGAGAAACGGTACCTCACACGGTGCCTTGCATATAGTAAGTGATTAATAGACAACCAGAAATGGACTGTGTATTTCTATGTAGACATATTTCTGTGAAAAGGAAAAGAAAGCACCTTGTGTAACTGATACTAAATGAGTATGCAATGTACAGAATATCATCTGAAAATGTTTTTATTGTAAAGCATCTAAAATATTTCAATTTCCTTTTTAAACTGTTGACAAGGCTCTAGCATATTTGGAGTTTGGGAGAGGAAGAAAAAACTGTAGCAGGAATGCAATTATTGGAATTACAGAAATGCAGTATTTAGTGATAGGATTTTTTTTTTCTTCCAATATCACCTTAGAGAAGTGGGTAGAACCTTGAGGGTGGGTTCTATCCTCACTCATTCAGTATCACCCTACTTTGTTGCTGATAGTACCTTTCACTTCTCACTTTTCAATATCATTTTATGTTTCAATTACTTCAATATTTGTTCATTGTCTTTCTTTCCCATCACAATTTAAGGTCCATGAGGATGAGAGCTTTCTCCACCTTTTTCACCTCTGGATCACGAAGCCTAAAACAGAGCTTGGTCCTACAAAAGCATTTGTTTAATGAATGAATGTGTATTTAATTTCAACTTGTGAATTAAGATGTTGCATGAAATTACTAGTACGGCTGAAAATTGCCTCAAAGCTTCCTTTAAAACTTCTATTTGGTTTCAGATTCTTTCTCTGATACAGTTAAAAACTAATTTTAATAGGTTTAATTTATTATTTTTATTTTATTTTATTTTATTTTATTTTAATTTTATTTATTTGACAGAGATCACAAGTAGGCAGAGAGGCAGGCAGAGAAAGAGAGGGAAGCAGGCTCCTCGCCGAGCAGAAAGCCCAATGCGGGGCTCGATCCCAGGACCCTGAGATCACGACCCGAGCCAAAGGCAGAGGCTTAACCCACTGAGCCACCCAGATGCCCCTAATTTTAATAGGTTTAAATTGTATAACTTAATAGTCATAAACTTAAAAACTTACCGAAAGGTATGTTCTCTAAAGAGTGTGTTACTATATTCATAGAGATCATTTTCCTGAGACATACTACAATTGTTCTAAATCTCAAGTGATACAAAAGGAAGTTAAAGAATTATCCATAATAAGGAACAGGCCATAGAGGTGAAAAAGTTAGACTGAGAATGATTCTTGCAAGGTCTTTATTATACTCTTTATAGAAATAGCTCACTAACCCAATTAAAATCCCCAATCTATGATATTCAAGGTGATTTCCTACTTAGTGGTTGATGGCTGGTTTCTACTGTCTTTCACACTACATTTGGTTCCTGAAGGAGAAAAACATTCATATGGTTGAACACAGAAGAACAATGGGAAAAAATAAAAATGAAGAGTCCTTAGGAAGCACCTGACAGGAAGAATAATATAAGGAGACAGCAAGGTCTGGAGCAAAATGTCAGTCATGAATGATTGTATCTGTCCCTTGGCACACTGCTGTTCATGAGAGTTGATAATGATTCAATGCAAACAGAAGAGCAACATTTTATGACAAAATTATTGGATGTAACTCAGTTTGCTGTCTTCCTTAAGGGGTGGGGAATAATGACAGAGAAAATAAAACAGATATATGCGTGTACAACAGCAAATGTGTACAAATGAATAGCAAACTTCAAGCTAAGATCCTTGTACAAATTTTTCTTCACAAAGGGACACCAGTATACATTGTTTATAAAATGTGAATAAAAATCTTTTAGTAGAGTGTTAAAAGTCATACTTGCAATTCAAATTCCTCTAAGAATCAATATTATGTAATAAACACAAAATTCATTGTACAAAGGTGCTGCTACTCAGGAAAGTATATATTATGTATATATAAAGAATGGGAGAATTTTCTTGCTTGAATAAATCACTGGATTCCCCAAAGTAGGAATAATGTTTGGTATTTAACAGACAAGTCAAAAATACCCAAACTTCTATTCTCGGAGTAGAATAATGAAATAAAAAGATACATTGAAAAAAGATTGCAACCTAAGATATGAAAACAAAGATGAAAGACCATACAAGTATAAGAATTAAGTCAATAACAAAAAAGATAAGACTAGCCATTAATTCACAAAGGATAGGAATTAAATAAGATAAACAATGGTTTATTAATTAAGGATTAAAATGCCAACTTGATAAAATGAATTGATCATTTTCTACTTGTTTAGCCCATATATTAAGCACTAACTCTAAGGCATTCTTCCATTTGCTGAAAAATGTTACAATGATAGAAATAAAACTTCAAGTTTCTTTTTGCATAAGCTCAAAGGAGGCATGTTTAAATTGCTAACTACATTTTAATATTCCCTGATGCATGTGAGGAAAGTAATGAAATCCGAATAGATATGATTCACATGAATGCTGTACTTTAATTTCAATCAATTATTATTAGGTTTCTTTTATATGCCATTAATGCAGCTGAGTGTTGAGAAGAAAAATAAGTTGTTACTTAAATGGCTCACAAACCAAAGGGAAGAAAAACACCATATATTGCATTCGACTGTGAGCAAATTCCATTATATCATGGAACATGGCATAGTGCTTTGGTGGGCGTTGCAGTGAGATGAAGGGTCTACGTGAAATTAACAAGATACATTAAAGAGTGTAGCATTTGAATTGGGCCTTGAAAACTCAGCAAGAGACCACCACGTACATCAGCTATAATGGGAATATTCCAAGCAAAGAGTACCACACAATTAAAGGCACTGGCACATAAAAGTGTTTGAATATTTGGGGCCCTGAATTGTTTGATGCAATTAGAATATCAAAAGTGAGTTAAAGACTGAAGAGTCAAAATTAGACATACAGACCAGGGCCATGTTATGGAAAGTGTCTTTAATGCCACTGTGAGAATTTAAGAATCAGTCCTATAACCAATCAGAAGCCACTGGTAGCTGATGAGTAATGGAGCAACCTAGAGAGACTACTTCCTTGGTAGCCCAAACTAGGAACTAGAAATCATACAAAGACTGTTGAAAATATGAAGGAAAAATGTATAGGACATAGTTCAGGAAATTTAAGGCTACAGTATTTATCAGAAGAAGCGCATGCTTAAAGATCAGGTTCTGGATACAGATGGACTTTGGAATTTTAGTTATATCATTTACTAGTGTGTGACTTTGAGCAGGTGGCCCCATTCACTTTGACCTCTCCTTCCTTAGCTGTGAAGTAGCAATGACAGCAATACTCATTCACAGTCTGTGATTTCAACCCTTTGTGATAAATGTGCTTTTTAATTCAGAATTTTTGAGACTTTAGGAAGACACTACAATACACCTATCCTATTTTAGGTATATACCCAGCAAGTTTGTACTATCGATTCCACAATAAGATATATGAATACTTCCATAGCAAAACATGACTGTTTTTTGTTCAGTGGACTCAATCAAGACTAGCAATAGCCTCTTCTCAGTTTTTGTCAGGTCTTGATGTCAAATGAGTAAAAAAACATTGTTTTTAATTTTCAGAGTGTTTTAGTTTTTTGAACTTAAAACTGGACAGGAAGTGTGGACCTATAGCATCCAACACATAAGACTGAAATGATTAAAAGAGATAATATATATAAAAAGATATTGAAGATCACCTAACACATGGGAAACAATCCTCTGAGGATGGGGATGGGTGTGGTGGACATGATGGAGAAGAGGCAGAGATTAGGAGAATAAGGAGATCTTGGGATCACCATGAGATAGCAAAGAATGTTTAGTACTTTGAGAAATAAAATGATAGAAGGTAGTAATCAGAGATTAGAATCTCAGAGTTAATTTAAGAGCCATTTCAGGTAAACAAATACCTTTTGAGCAGCTGCCTGGCTATGAAGTTTGAAGAGAAGGGAAAAGAGGAAGGAGATAAACATATACCTGTATTTTATAAAGAAGGAATACCTTTGATGAAAATCACCAAATATGGAGCCTGCAGTGAATGCCAGCTAAATCTTTTAAAGACCATCTACTTGTGTCCAGATTACCAAAGCCTCTCTCCCCACCCCAGGAAGACAAGAAGGCAGAAAGGGAAAGTGATGTGGGGGTCAGACTCTTCATTCTGTCCACAAGGTGGGGACGTTGACTTAGAACAGTTGACAATGGTCAGAGATTCTGGACAAGTGGTGAGAAAGAAGTCAAGCATTTACAATCCCTAACGCTTCTAGTTCAGGAAATTATTGCATGTGATTTGATATTTGGTCTGTATATGTATATGCATAGTTATATTTAGTGTGTGTGTGTGTGTGTATTTTATTGAGATGAATTCCCTCATGGGAAATTCCATGTCTTATTTCTGTGTTCATCTATCAAAGATGCCATATAAAATATCTCCTATACAGAAGATAATTGAGCCTTTTATTTGCTTTCTTATATGTATATACTATATATATATATATATATAATAATATTAACATAGTAATTATAGTAATACCTATAATTATTCTGGGGTCTTAGATACAGTCTTATAATGCTAAAAACAACCCTAAAATTACCTATTAATAATTCACTTTATAAATAAGGACACTGAGTCTCAGTAGTTAGGAAACATGAAGCTGAGAACACACAGCAAGCAATTTGGGGCAGAGCACAGACTGAAGTCAGATTTGTCTGAATCTAATGCCCATGCTGCTGCCTACTACCTGGAACTGGAAGGCTCTACTAACAAGAGGTCATCTGTAAGACATGGTTTATGCCCCTGCTAAACCACATGTACTATTTCTGTTTAAAAACAGAACAATGCGGGGCACCTGGGTGGCTCAGTGGGTTAAAGCCTCTGCCTTCGGCTCAGGTCATGATCCCAGGGTCCTGGGATCGAGCCCCGCATCGGGCTCTCTGCTCAGCGTGGAGCCTGCTTCCTCCTCTCTCTCTGCCTGCCTCTCTGCTACTTGGGATCTGTCAAATAAATAAATAAAATCTTTTAAAAAAATAAATAAATAAAATAAAAACAGAACAATGCTCACTCTATAATTTATTATCTGGACATTTTAACTGCTGAAATGCTAGAATAAGAACCATAAATGAAAGTGACTTGGTTTAGCCTTTAATTTATAT
>ML100558.1:0-12629 GCA_003697995.1 Taxidea taxus jeffersonii | reverse complement strand
TATACACAAACACACACAAAATATGAGAGCCATACTAAGGTTTAATAGCATAAAAGAGCTGTATGCATTCCTTTAAGTCTTGGGCAACACCACTGAGACCCAAATGCCCATTAGTGGTGGGTTAATTACTTAGCAATAAAAGGCAAGAAATTTACTAGGGACAAGAACACTACATGTAAGGAATTAATTATTGCACTTATTTACCCTGTTTTTGTTCCAGGGATTAGAAATGATGATGCTAGAGTATAACAAGATAAAATTAAGTGATAATAAGGTGGTTAAGAAAAAACTTATGGTAAAAATTAAGCAGATCCTAGTACACTGACCTAGATGTTGGCCATGAAATTCCTCATGACCACATTCATTAGTGAAATGAAGCTGCAAATAGACACACACACACACACACACACACACACAAAACAGGAAGATTAGAAAAGTATTACATGAATATATTAAAAGAATAAAAATGATAGAAAGTTCTATCCATAAATTTGAGATGCCAAAGTTTCTTCTCATTTATCAAAGACTGAAAATTCCAAAACTGCCTGTGGGCTTAGCAGAAAAACAACAATGAGTGATGTCCTCCATGAGACTTGTATGGGAGGGCAATGATGCTTTTTCTCCATATTTCCCACCCCTTAAACCACACGGTTGGTGAGAGAGAGACTACAACCTCTCACTACTTTCAAATCTGACTCAAGTATATTTATTTTGAGCTCAGTGGAGCGTAACAGAAATAACCCAGTTCTTTACTAATTAGACATGTTTTTAACCATCATGAACCTCCCTTTCTTTATGTAAAAAATGGAAACTGTCATATTTACCCTGTGTTTTGTGACAATTAGAGATTGAGCATTTAAAGCTGCTAACACAATGCCTGGCATGTAGGACACACAAATATTTTACCAGTATCTTCATGCATGAATATTGTACATTATTAGTAGGACATTAAAAATGTATTTCTAGGGGCACCTGGGTGGCTCAGTGAGTTAAGCCTCTGCCTTTGGCTTGGGCCACGATCTCAGGGTCCTGAGACCGAGCCCCACATCGGGCTCTCTGCTCATCAGGGAGCCTGCTTCTCTCTCTCTGCCTGCCTCTCTGCCTACTTGTGATCTTTGTCAAATAAATAAATAAAATATTTTTTTTAAAGTATTTGTAAAATATAAATAATCATTTAAACAAAGTCATCCCTCATCCAATTTTCTTTCTAATGGGATGTTTGGGGAGAGAGAGGAAGAAAAATAAAAATAAGAACAAATACAAATACATAAATATGAGATACATAGATCTCTTCAGTCTCCAGGACTAGATTAGTGTCCTAGCATTCCTGGGGGAGGAGAGGGAGACTCGGGAACGAGCTGGTACCTCGCACTGGAAGGACACTCTAAGGACAAAACAGTTACCCTGCAATCATCCTCCTGCACAATGCCCTGGACCACAGAGGTCTGCACATTCGTCCTGTCAAAGCACTGCCAAATGTCCACTGGAGATCTTTTCCCTCTTCCTTCCTTCTGTAGTTCTAACCATGTTGGGGCCATGCATGCAGGTCTTTTAATACAACAGACAGAAGAGGCTCGGGTCCTTCGCTTCTGCTCCAGGCTTGCGGGCCACTACAGCCCGGTGAGAACCGTCATAACCTCCCTCTGGTGGCACATTCATGCGGATCCAGTGAAAACACATATCTGTGCAGGCCTGTATGCACATACCTGTACACACAGACACGTGTATGTATAGCTACTATGCCATGTGTATACACACCCGCGTGTGTGCCTCTACGGCCAGGCTGTGTACGTGCGCATGCACACACATATGTATACCCACCAGAACACTTTCCACACTACTGCTCCCGAGAGCCATTCTCTTTATTTTTTTTTAAAGATGTTATTTATTTATTTGAGAGAGAGAGAGAGAGAGAGATCACAAGTAGGCAGGGAGAAGGGGAAGCAGGCTCCCTGCTGAGCAAAGAGCCAGATGTGGGGCTCCATCCCAGGACCCTGAGATCATGACCTGAGCAAAGGTAGAGGCTTAACCCACTTAGCCACCCAGATGCCCGGAACCATTCTCTTTAAAGGAGAGATCATGAGTAATGGGTGAGGAAAAGACCAGACTGAGGCAGAATCAAAACAAGCTGCCAAGATTCTATTATGTAGGCTAAGACTGTTTTTTTAAGGACCAATAAAAAGATTGGGAGTTTACACTGTCATTGAAAAGCTGTGTTAGAGCAGATCACTATTGTCTTGGAAAACCACTCTGGCATATGAAGAAACAGAAGACATAGCCCCTAATCATCTTTTAATGATGTGATTAAATATACAACTACAGTATTTAAAAAGACAAACCCCAAAGTAATTCATGTCAACCACTGGTATCTTTTCGGAAAGTGGTCCTCTAGTTCCAACCCTACCTTCTTCCCCTTTGTTGCATTTTTCTCCCCCCCACCCCCCGCCACTCTTGGATTCTCTTCATATCCAGTTTTAAAGAGCCACCCATTTTCACCTACGGGCCCCAAATTTTCTGGTATCTGATGTTAATCTGGTTGCCGGCATCTGCTGCCAACTAAACTCAGCTTGGATTTTTATCACTTTTGGACAATGGCCATTTCAAGTCCTAGAGAGCATGAACTTGTGATTTTTATGGCAAATGTTAATACTTAACACCAAACGTAACTGGAGGAGTTTCTGAATACAAGAGCAGGTAAGAGTAAATTTTTTCATTTCACAAAAGCAACAAATCAATTTCTATAATATTTTAATCATATACTCATAATGACATTAGCTTTGATTTTTGAAATGCCCCTGTAAAGAGGCAGATCTCAGGGTAATGTATGTTTGTGTGAGGGACAATCAGTAATGCCTCTTTTGCACCGCTCGAGCTGAAATAAGTTAAGATTTAAGGAACAATTAATTGGCCTAATTCCAGAAATATGAGCTGGATTTCCATACTCCCAGTTCAATTCATTTAATTAAGCATATATTCCAAACGAATGTCTTTTTTTCTTTTTCTTTGCTCTATTTTAGACTTCACATGTTACATCAATCTCTTCTTAGACTGCCTTCATATATATCTTTACATGTCATCCGAAATTAGATCAATGCTTCCCATAAATTATTCACATGACATAATCATCTCCTTTCATTCTTGGGATATTGGTCAGCCTCCTCCTATGTCACACTCTGTTCATTGGTAGGATGGTTGTCCTTATGCTGATTGAAATCAGATTCTCTGCCGTGTCCTGGCCTTCAAAAACAGCAGAAGCAAGTGCCTCAGGGTGACGTTCAGCTGCCAATGATAGAAGTCTCCTTTTGGCTTTGTCAATAGTTGGGTTCTGGGCATCACATGTGGAAAGGAACCCACAACCTTCCTTCCATGGACCCAATTTGATTTCTCCTCTCTTCCTTCTTGGCAGTAGGGTCAGTTGGTTGTCTTATGTCTTTATACAGATGACAACCTGCCATTGGGGTCTCTCAATACTCTGGTATTCTTCTGTGGATACTCAAAGTGCCACCTGTCCTACATTTTGTGCAAGCAGGATACTTGTGACTTAATGCATTTAGTCTAAACCCTGATATCATCATTTGCATAGAGTACTTCATTATAGGGTGTTTGTTTTTGGCCATTTTAGTTTCATGTTTACCATGAAGCTTAATATTCCTTAATCATGGTCATTTGAGTTAAAATAGACAACCTTAAAGATAGTAGAAATAATTATTACGGTATTTGTTCACAGAGTTAGTTATAGTAAAGTTCTGTCTCCAACGGAAGAGATTTAGAGTAAAACTTAGTAAGCAGGATTGCATTTTACCATGGAATGGCAAGATTATAAAATATGTAGACCTTTGTTGGAACAATATAAACAATTACCACCTTATAAAATCTACTAAGCCAGATTTAGCTGAACCTCAAACAGCAATCACCAGGCTTCACAAAACTTCAATTGGAATGAGCACATTATTTTCTGGCTCAATCCTCTCATTCTTGCCATCCTAAGGGGCCTCTTCCAACCTGACAGCATAACCCAGCAGCCACTGAATATAGAGTGAGTGCTGCAAGGGCTTGAGAAGCTCATCTGGGACTTTACTGCTTAGGAGAAGATTAGTTATGATCATGACAAGTGAGGGAAGAGCCTGGTTAATGATGGAACTGCCCTAAAGTGGAACCAGAGAGAAGAGTGCAGACCCAAACTACTTCTCTTGGGGGTATACTTGAAGCCCAAGAGTGAAGAATGAGAATGCTATCATTATTCCACACTTTGCATTTCTCACAGAAATTTCCAGGCCAATTAGTGAGGCTTCATAAACTTCCCACATTGGAGGGATAATGAAAACTCAGACAAATAAACTTTAGCAAAGAATTCTAGACAGGAAGTGAATTCTGGCTTAGGAGATTATAGGATATAGTAATTACTCCACATTGTTTCCATAAACCATAGATCCAGAGTATTCTACATCTTAACATTAGGTATAAAAATGCAATTCTCATTTCTTAAATTTCAGTCTAAATCTATGTCTTTGGAGCCAGAAAGCAATTACCACTCTATGCACAAATATTATGGGGTAATAATTATCTTCATCATTCTTAAATTCTAACATGTTATCTTGTAAGCCTTCAGGTTTTAATTCATGACTTCTCCAAATATCATAGGTCTTCCTGTTGTAGTCTACGTGTTGCTATGTTTATTTTCTATATATGACATTTTTAATATCTAAAAGATATTTATCTTGCTAATACTTTTATTATTTTGTTTGAAATTCATTTCTCATGCATTGATTACTATGTTCTGGCATAAGGGTATTTTATTGATCATAAAATTGCAAAGATATTGCATGGTGGCATTCCATCTCAGGGCTTCAGAGTCAATTTTACTGAATATTATTAGTGCCAACATGAGGTTAGAAAAGAATGTAAATGGGGCCGAGGCCACATAGAAACAGTAAGACTTCTTTAAAGGTTAAAGAAATGGATTTCCCTTCTCACAATCTCTTCCTGGAAGAAATGCTGTTTTTCTGCACCAGTATTTTTATCAGCTTTCCAAGGGATTTTGTTCACTACTGGGATCATTCGCTGCTCTTTGTTGTGTTTTAATTATTTTTTGTTGCATCATCAAAGGCAATTTGCTACAGATGGATCCAGTCATATGCTCCTTCCATCCTTCTTCTTGGCACAAACATACTAACTTTGGCTCTGGTCTTTGAAATCCCTGTAACTAAGCCAAGCTTTCTACATGTCTTTCAAGTTGAGGGTTTTAACCCTGTCCTGTTTTAAAAGAAAGAAAAGATGCAGTAACAGTCTGCCTTTGAAGACTGGGAGGGATATGATGAGTTATAAAATCTTCTTTATGTGTATCTGACAGGCCAAAACTCTTTGAGAGTGGGGAAAAAAGATCAGTGATATTTCTAACCATATTAATTTGAGAAGGATATATAGGATATGTTAACTAGAGCAGCAATTAATCACTGGTGCATTTGGTCACATTTGCAATGATGAAGTGTGTTTCTTTCTTATACTCTTCAGTGTGTAAAGCTTTTAAACTTTCTCTAACCCTGGAGTAATTATCTAGAGACATAGTAATTATAAGACTTTGGTATCTGTAATGTCTTGTACTGTGGCCTCTAACCAAGAATTAAAAGTGTCCTCTTTTAAGACTGCCTTGTCCCACAATGACCCCAAGTGAATTGGGTATTACTTGGTATTCCTTATTTAACTTAGTGAGTTTCTTTGCATATCTCCAAAGCCAGCATTATAATGTCAGTGCTTCAGATCAGAGTGCATTAGAGAGCCAGGGTTCAAGTCCTAGTTCTTATTAGCAGAACTTCTGCAATGTAGTGTGTTGCTTTAAAACACACGTGCACACGCACACACATACCAGAAACATCTACAGTGACAGAAAAAGATATTAAGAGTTATTATTGTTTTGACAGATTTGGAAAGGAATCCCTTTGAGAAGATAACAAAATCACAAGATCTTTCCCATTAGCTTACCTACTGTGTCCCACCTATGTTTGGTAAGGTTTGCCCTCATCTTCAAGGGTCCACAGTAGACCAACAGATAGAGCCCTTCTCTAATTATAACAGAGGGTACTCAGGTTAATTATGTGAGCAAAACAAAAATGAATGAAAAATGAAAGAAAAGTAGTCCCCCCCCCCTTTTAAGAAAGTTGAATGCACATATTTGACACTGGTAGTGAAGATGACTTCACACCCCTTTACACTTCATAGTTTCTCACAGGAGGGATGTTGTGAGCCCCTTTGGTGATATCACTGCTCCTTTTGCACTACATTTGTTGTTTAGATCTTCATCCCTGAAAATTTCTGCAAAGAAAATGTGTTCTTTTGTTTCATAATATTGCTATCCAACATGGATGGCAAAGATCTGATCCAGGCAAAAAGAATAAATGCAGAGAAGACTGTTAGAGACACAACAATAACAGGGCTTTAAAAAACAATATGCTTGGGGCACCTGGGTGGCCCAGTGGTTTAAAGTTTCTGCCTTTGGCTCAGGTCATGATCTCAGGGTTGTGGGATCGAGCCCTGCATCTGGCTCTCTGCTCATCTGGGAGCCTTCTTCCCCCTCTCAATCTTTGCCTGCCCCTCTGCCTACTTGGGATCTCTCTGTCATAAATAAATAAAATCTTAAAAAAACCAACAATATATAATATTAATAATATTATATTATATATATATAATATAATATAATAATAAAAAACAATATATAATATTCCATTACTAGCTGAAACTTGATGAAATGACCTGTAATCCAAACCATGGTTCACTGATGAGCATTAGTAAATATAGAGATGACTTTAAAGGAAACTTATTCTTCTTTTGTTCATATCTGATAAAGAAAACAGTGACTCCACAAATAAAATATGATGGAAACAAATATGTGATAGCTCTTCTTTCTGCAGGTAACTTTTATCTTTACATTTAATAGAGAGCAAGGAAAGTAACACCTCACTTTATGTCTTCCTGTTTTTCCCTTCCTAATAACAGCATTGTATTTAGTCCATTAATTCATTCAGTAAGCATTCATCATGCCTGGCTCTAAGCCTATGAATAAGGAAAGCTATCTGTCTTAAGGAGCTCAGAAACTACGGGAGAAGATATAATATATAATATAAAATACTACAAACTGCTAAAATTGAAGTATGAACAAAATACAAAGGCCGCTTTTTTATTTTTAATTTTTTATTAACATATAATATATTATTAGCCCCAGGGGTACAGGTCTTGGCTGGAATATTTCATGGTAGTGGTGATAGTGAATTAGTTTTGAAGAGTAAGAGGAATTTTTTTTTTCTCATTTGAAATAAGGAAGATCATTCTGAAAGGGCCATGCATAAAACTATGAAAACCACAGAGGAACATGTATTACTGAGAGAAATGTAAGTATTAATAGACTGGAGTGGCTAGAGTATAGACCTTGTGGGACTCAGCTGGCAGTGGAGGGAGGTAGGAAAACAAAGCAGTTAGCTGGAGAAGGTTGTGCATATTGAAACCATTTGAGTTCATCCTCGAGGGTAATAGGAGTCCGCCAAATGATCTTGAATAATGAAATGTGAATGTGAAGTGATCACATATGTGTTTCAGAATCCTACTTGTTGTGGATTGATAAAGGAGGCAAAACACACAAAGACCACTATCCTAGCTGGTTAAGGACATGTGAAGATAGAATGTTAGAGAGGCCAATCCCATAGTTTCTGCATGATAAGGGCCTGAACTGAGATGTTGGCCATTAAGAAAGGAGGAAGTCATAAAATGTTTATGGGTTAAACTAGGAGGAAATCATGATCAATTTATTTTGAGAAAGGAAATATATCATTTTTTTCTTACATTTACGGATAAGAACATGTTCTCTATATGACACTGAAAATCACGTTTAACATATAAAATATGACAAGTCTTCATTCTGCAGTAATTTCAGTAATCAGAAATGTACCTAAGGAAAGCCATATGACCATTCTAGGTCAGCTATCATCCTGCTCTAGAACAGTGATAGTAAACAACTTGGACATCATGGAAGGCCCTAGCAACCCACATTTATTATAATTTTACCACACGTTACACACTACAGTGGGTGTTGGAGTGTATTCAAAGAACAAAACCTTAACCCCAACCTCCCAAACGCTTATGCTAAAATTCCAAAGAAAATACAAAACATACCTAAAAAATAGTGGATTATGTTGAAAATTATAAACTTTTACTTTATTCTTAGTGTGGAATCTTGTAAACTCTGACATTAATGTTTGAAAGCAATGCATATGTGTGCATATGGATGTTTATCCATCTGTCTGTATTATCTAGCTAGCTGAATATATCTCTTAAGCACTGATATTATGATATCAGCACATATTTATGTATGAAGATCAACACTTATCCTAAATCTTTGCATTGTTTGTGATGATGATACTCATGGGTTCATGTATATACAACTGTTAAGACCTCTCTTAGGTGAATCTATTTGCCTTAAGAGAAATGAATCCAGAGGGCAGGGTTCTATGCATGCATGTGTTTGCTGTTGTAACCCCAGGGCCAGGCATGCTATAGGTACTTGGTAAACATTCGTTGAAAGACAAGGAAATGATAATTAACTTGATATTATGTATTTATATGATGTGATATGTAATGTAAATATACATATCTATCATATCATATCTATCTATGACTTTGAATTGAGAACCCTACACTCTACGTCGTGGTGGAGAAATGAATAAAAATAGCAGTAAAAATAACTGCACTGGGCATAAATGAAAAAAAAATGGTGTCAATCTAGGAAAAGCATTTTGTATTCATTTATATGGAAGCGTATTCTATCCACCTGAAAATGTAACATGTACTTAAGACATAGTTTTAGATATTTTTGTTTATGTAAATTATTATAGAAAGGTCAATTAACAACTGTACTTAGAAGTAAATTTGTTTCATTGCCTAGAGCAAAGATTGAATTTATTTTACAGATATTATTCCTCCTGCCATATTGATACATTAATTGAATTCAATGGGTATTAAGCACCAAATAGCTCCTTCCTCTTGTGTTATATGTCATGATAAACATAAAGGTGTGAAATACAATTTCAAAGCTGAGTACTTAACAACCACTCTGGGGAATATAAATCATGCATAGATGAAGCTATTATAAAAATAAGGGAGCATTAAAGCAGGCACCAAAATCAAAGTTTAATCTGGGTCTATTAAACTTACTGGGTAAATTGAGCTTGGATTCACTGGGCAGTTTGATGTGTGACAAGTAATAAAATAGTGAACACTTAACCTATATGAAAGGATGAAATAACATAAGGAGACATGAAGAGAAAAAAAATAGAGAAGCAACGATCCTGCCCTGAGGTCAGCCAGTATTTTACAAGTTGAGCAGAAACAGAAGGGTCTGGAAAAGGATGTGAAAGGAAAAGATGGAGGAGTTAGAGTAAAGCCATTAAGGTAGAGCATCCTATCAGCTAAGAAAAGCAAAAGAAAGTGTTTCTAAGCAGGGATGGACACAGATGTCGAATACTGCTGAGCGGCCAAGCAATTTGGGCACAGAAAAGTGTTAATTGGCTTCGGTGAGATAAAGCTGGTAACCTTTCCAAGAGAAGATTCAGTGAAGTTTTGAGAGGTGAACACAAGTTGAAGAAGTGAGAGCACGGAAGCTGAATAAAGACATGGTAACTGCAGTAAGGAATGAGAGAGGTGAAGAGTTTTTAGAAGATCTTTGCACAAGTTCTTGATACAGTGAGATGGTTAAGACTGAAAACACAGGAGAAAGGACAGGGTCAAGGAAGCAAACACAGAAGAAGGAGAGAGGGCTCCTGGGCAGCTCAGTCGGATAAGCCTCTGCCTTTGGCTGAGGTCATGATCCCAGGGCCCTGGGATCCAGCCCTGCATGGGGCTCCCTGATCAGAGGGGAGTTTGCTTCTCACTCTCCCTCTGCCGCTCCCCCTGCTCAAGTGTGCATGCCTGTGCATGCGCTCTCTCTCTCATAAAGATCTTAAAAATGAAAAAAAAAAAAAAAAGGGAAGAAGAAGAAGAAGGAGAGAGATTACAATCCAGAAAATGCACAGATGGTAACCAGAGGTTCCATATGGGACAAGGATGTGAACTTTGGTTACTGTCAAACCAGCAAGAGTGATTTATCAGGGATTACAGATTTCAATTTTCTTGTTATTCACCTGGGCAAGAGGCACTGCTGAATATATATGAGCAAACAAGGAGTGTCAGAAGGTACTCAATGCAGATTAATCCGGTAGTGGTTATCAGGCAGCCAGCCTCCCAGCTGGGCCCCCAACACCCACCTGGCTGGTAACAGACACTTCTGTCTGGCTCTCTTAGGCAAATTAGTTGTCAGGCAACCAGAGCTTTCTTACAGACAGACAATTTGTTTACAGCCAGAAGCAAGCCACAAGACACTCCTTAGATTTTTTTTCTCTTAAAAGTCTAATCCATTTAGTAAATGAGTAGCTACGTGTCTCTCTTTACCAAGCCCAATTCCTGATGCTTGGGATTCATCTATGAAAGAAAGAGACAAAAATCCCTGACCACTTGGAAACAAGTTAACTGTTCAGAGATCATAAAGACCATAAGCATATCCTTTCCCACTGGCAGTATTAGTTTTTCACTTCTTAAAATTCTTTTAGTATGTCCATTAAATATGAAAACTATCATAGGATCTTTTAAAAAATAGTTATCATGTGGAAGTCTACAGAAATGATCTACTCCCTAGGATCTATTTCTTAAAAGAGCACATTCAATGAACTACAAAAACAAAAAACAAACAAAAGAAACAGCCATTAAGATGGTCTGGTACTTTGTGTATATCCTATTAAAAAACTTCTAATTTCCTCCCTGATCAACATATAGAAATGGCATGTTGATTGCCATTTATCATGCTTAAATATGCGAATCAACTCCACTAGCATGAAGACAGTGTGATAATACATTATTTATGAAAATACAAATCATCTTAACTAATAGACTCTCAAAAATTAGAGAGATTATGACTTTAAATCATTAATTTTGTCTAATAACTCAGAAAGGGAATTGTAATATCATTAACTATTGTTTTAAAGATTTTATTTATTCACTTGAGAGAGAGAGAGAGAGATACAGAGAGAGAGAGAGAGAAGGAGCAGGGGGAGAGGCAGAAGGAGGGGGAGAAGCAGGCTCCTCACTGACCAGGAGCCCAATGTGGGGCTCGATCCAAGGATCCCAGGATCATGACCTGAGATGAAGGCAGACATTTGCCCATCTGAGCCACCCAGGCGCACCTCATTAACTATTTTTTGAGAAGTTTATGCAACCAACCTTCCTTTAAATGAGTACAGATCTTATACTGATTTGAAGGTATGACCAATTCCTTAGTAGAAAAATCCTTTTATGGTTGTATGTCACTAGTATGTGTTCTTTAGCTGGTTGGCCATCTATCTGGGTGGCTATTAAGGCTCTTATCACCCCCACCCAAGTCCTGCCTACACTGTCCATGTCCCGTCAGGCAGCCTTTAAGTTTAGGTGTTTGACTCAGCAGCCTGGGTGAGCTACCTTCCCATGCCCACAGTACCTGATTCAGAGGCCCTCTTCCTGTTCCAGTCTTAAACTGCTTTGGTTTTGAGGATATGATGTTATTTTGGGAAGAGGCCATAGTGCTCCACAACCAATTGCTTAAAGCAGTTCAACCGAACCTTTATAACATCTTATGTCTTATGGTTTAGCGGATAAATGCCTCTGGGGTAGAACAATTTAAATGTGGAGCTGGGAAGTGCCAGGATATGAGTTTCTCAGGGAGGGACACCTGTCCCTAAAAGGGGCAGTCACATCATTGTGAAGACCTGGGACCCTGAGCTCAGATACTTTCCGATTAAAGACTAAGTCCAGTCGGAGATACAAAGTGAAACAATTATGTAATAGAAAAAAGAAGCCTGATGAGTCAAAAAGGCTCTTCCCATAAGGAAGTAAAGCAAATAATAATAATAAGGAAAATATAACAAAATAAAATAGAGAAAATTAATCCAAAGGAGAATTAGAAGAACTTTTAACCATGAAAGATTAGGAGAGGCAGTCAGAAAGTTTGGTGCTCTCAAATAAAAACATTTGCTTTAATTATAATTCAAATAAATAAAACGAACTTAACTGTTAGTGTCGGCAATCTACAAATACCAAGGGAAAAAGGTAAGAAATATTAAAATTAAATGAACAGAAAAGTACAATAACTGTTCAAGGACTCTGAGATTGCCCATGAATTCCCATTGGTCTCCATTTATTTTATCACTCCCAAAATAAATTTAATTTTTCTCAACTGCTAACATCCAAAAGTTACATACTCAAGGCATGTTTTCCATTTGGTTTAGTTATCTCTAATTCAACACATTTAAAAATTATTGCGTCTACTGAAGGTCATTTTATCTGCCCCATTTGCTTAATTATGTTTCTGGTGTTTACAAAAAACAAAAAGATGTTTTCGATACCTATGCCTTTACCTTTAGATATAAGGCTGCATTATAGTTTCAATAGGGTTTTATGGACTGGTTTCTGAAACCAACCATGATTTACAATATTCTTTCTATAGAAAAAAATGTGTTGCAAGTTCGTGCCAGTTGATTTATTGATCTTTTGGAAAATAAAACATCCATGCATCTAGGGCT
>RCUC01125530.1:0-10664 GCA_003697995.1 Taxidea taxus jeffersonii | reverse complement strand
AACCCTCTACTCCGTGGGGAGCCTGTTTCCTCCTCTCTCTCTGACTGCTTCTCTGCCTACTTGTGATCTCTGTCTGTCAAATAAAAAAATAAAATCTTTAAAAAAGAAAAAAAAAGAAAACATATCTACAAAAATTCTCCATGGCCAATGTCAGAGAAATTTCAGGTTTCACAATTAGGTCTCTAATCTATTTCAACTTATTTTAGGGTATGGTGTAAAAACGTGGTAGTTTCATTCTTTTGCATGTTGCTGTCCAGTTTTCCCAACACCATTTGTCAAAGAGACTGTCTTTTTCCCACTGGATATTCTTTCCTGCTTTGTCAAAGATTAACTGTCCATATAATTGTGGGTTTATTTCTGGCTTTTCTATTCTCTTCTGTTGATCTGTGTGTCTATTTTTGTGCCATACCTTAATGTTTTGGTGACTACAGCTTTGTAATATTTTTATTTTATTTGACACAGAGAGAGAGAGCACGGCAAGAGGAACATCAGTCAGAGAGAGAGAGAGAAGCAGGCATCCTGCTGAGTGAAGAGCCCAATATGGGACTCAATCCCTGGACCGTGGGATCATGACCTGAGCTGAAGGCATGCTCAACTGAGCCACCCAGGCTCCCAAGTCTTTTGGATTGTCTATATATGTATGTCAACTGCAAATAGTGGAAGTTTTACTTCTTCCTTACTGATTTGGATGGCTTTTATTTCTTATTGTCTGACGATTGTGTCTAGGACTTCCAGTACTGTGGCAAATAAGAGTGTTGAGAGTGGACATCCCTGTCTTTTTCCAGACCATAGAGGAAAAGCTATCAGTTTTCCCCCATTGAGGATGATATTAGTTGTGGGTTTTTCATAGAGGACCTTTATTATGTTGAGGTGCTCTTTTTAAATCTACTTTGTTGAAAGTTTATCAAGTACAACAATGGATGTTGTCAAATGTTTTTTCTGCATTTATTGAAGTGACCTTATGGTTCTTATCCTTTCTGTCATTGATGCAATTTATCACTTTGATTAATTTGCAAATATTGAACCAAACTTGCAACCCAGGAATAAATCTCATCTGATTATGGTGATTGATTTTTTTAATGTATTGTTGGATTTGACTTGTTAGTATTTTGTTGAGGATTTTTGCATCTGTGATCATCAGAGATACTGGCTTGTATTTCTCTTTCTCTTTATCTGGCATCTTTAGCTTTATCTGGTTTTGGTATCCAGGTAATGCTGACCTCATAGAATGGATTTGGAAGTTTTTCCTCCTTTTCTACTCTTTGGAATAGTTTGGGATGAATAGGTATTAACTCTTTTTTAAACATCTGATAGAATTTCCCTGTGAAGCTATGTGGTCCTGGACTTTTGTTTGTTTATTGTGTTTTGATTACCTGTTCAATTTCTTTGGTCATTATCAGTCTATTCAAATTTTCTACTTCTTCGTGTTTCAGTCTGGTAGATTGTATGTTTCTAGGAATTTACCCATTTCTTCTGGGTTGCGAATTTGTTTCCACATGGTGTTTCATAATATTCTCTTAGAGTTTGTATTTCTGCAGTGTTTGTTGGTATTTCTCCTCTCTCACTTGTGATTTTATGTGGGTCTTTCACTTTTTTTCTTGATAAGTCTGGCTAGTGGTTTATCAGTTTTATTGATTTCTTTTCAAAGAACTAGCCCCTGAGTTCACTGATTTGTTCTATTGCTTTTAAGATTCTATGTCATTTTTTAATCTTTGTCTCTGTATTAATGGTCTCACTGATGTCCTCCACTCATTCTCACATCCAGTGAGTGTCCGTATGGTCATTGTTTTAAATTCTCCATCAGTTATGTTATTTATATCTGTTTCACTTAGATTTCTGGCTGTGGTCTTGTCCTGTCTTTCATTTGGGGCTAATTTCTCTGTCATCTCATTTTGTCTAAGTCTCTGTGCCTTTTTCTTTGTGTTAGGGAAGTCTGTTATGTTTCCTGTTCTTGATGGCCATGACATTATGAAGAGTTCCTGTAGTGCTGTGTCCTGTTCCCAGGGCAAGGCACTACCAGGAGTCTCCAGTGTGTGCTACCTGACTCTACTGTTGTATCCTGGTTGCTTTATCCTTCATGCAAGTCCTCTGTAGAGGTTCCTTTTGCCTACTGTGGGCAGTGTTTGGTCTCTGGCCTGAATGTGGTGCTTTTTAACTAGGTATGCTCTGGTCTGCTTGAGACATGAGACCAGTGACCACCACCATCAGAACTGAGGCTTTGTAAAACTCCGGAGTAGGAGATACCATGTTGGCAGAGGTTTGGCCCAGGCTTCTGGGGAAGGGGGCCTGCTGTGCTGGAACTGAGGCATGTGTGACTGGGAAGGGTAGTTACCCTAGAGTGGGGTGGGACAAGGCTTGGTGTAAGCAAGTTAGATAGTGAATATCTGAGCTGTGCTCGTTTTCCCACAGTCATCCTGTTGTTATGCTCAGTGGCATGGGGGGGGCAATGACATGGTGTCTTTCTGTGAATGCTGCCTCTGTGGACATGCTCTGATAAAAGCAAATAACCTCCTGACTCTGCCCCAACTGCTCTTCCTATCAGTGTTTCCGTGCTGTATGTCCACAGACTATTTGCCCTACCTCCTTTCCAATAGCAGCCTTGGTGTCTTCTGGGCTCTCCCTGAGCAAATCTAAGGTTAAAAACTAAGCTAAGTTAAAAACTCTAGTTTTTAAGCCCTGCTGGTTGCAAGAACTCATGATATTCAGGTTCTCTTGCTTTCTAAGCCAGTTCCTATGGGGATTTGTTGTCCCTGTGTGATGCTTTTGTGTTAGTCTGTCTCTTACCCTTCTCTACAACTGTGCTTCCCTCCTCACTGCAGCAGCCATGATATATTTCTTTCCTAAGCTGCATCTCCATACTTATTACCATTTAGATGTGGCTTCTTTTCTAGTTTTATTTGTGGAGCCTGTTTTGCCACTCAGGTTGATTTTGGGGGTATTTAGGATAATTTGATTGTCTAGTTGTATTTGTGGGGTGAGATGAACCTAGTGTCCTCCTACTGTAGATATCAACTCTCCTCACACTCCAATATCTAACAATGGCTTTTGAAAAAAAGACAAATATTTTTTAAGTTACCCTTTTTTGTCATCAGATTCTCAAAAGAGAGGGCAGAGAGTTGGACCAAAAACTATTTGAAGAGATGACTGAAAACTCAAATTTGGGAAATGACATAAGCCCGGAGATTCAAGAAACTGAAAAAACACCAAGTTGAATACTTAAGGAAATCCACACCAAATTTCATCATGATTAAGTTTCTGAAAACTAAGAACAAAGAAAAAAATCTTGAAATCAGACAGAAAGAAAAGATATATTACTTATAAGACTATCAATTTGAAATGCACTTAGTTTCTCATTCAAAAACACAGAAGCTAGAAAGAAATGACATAATATTTTTAAGTATTCAAAAAAATATTAAATGCAAATTTTGTATTCATTGAACATACCCTTTAGTAATAAAGGTGAAATGAAGACATTGGCATAAAAAAAAAAAAAAACCAAGAATTTGTTTTTAGCAGACCTCCCATTAAAGAAAGGCTAAAAGAAAGATGTCAGCATAAATGATGGAATAGGAAATTTTGAGAACCCATCTTTCCACATAAACATCAAAAAATCAAGAAACATAGAATCAACTTTGTTAGAAGTATAGAAAACAGTGAAAAATTTGTGGCTGAATCAAGAAAAAAGGAACTTTTAAAAGATAGGAATGTTGTGGCAATTTTACTTGCCCTTGTTCTACCTTCCTCCCCTGCCATACGATATCTTAAAGATGGTACCCTTTAAAGATGTAGGACCCTGGTCATTGGTTCCAGAGGAGACAAAGAAGAATTTATTCTCAAATAATTATGTTGTCCATTTCAACCTATCTGCATGTTGCCTATAAGACTGACTCAAGGCGCTTGTCTTTGTTTTGCCTAAATCAGAACTCAGCTTGGGAAAGTGGTGGCTATTCCTCAAGAAGGGTTGAAGTTAAACAAACAACATTAAAACCTGCTGTTGCCTGGTGCAAAGATTACAGTTGAAGCAAACAACACCGCAAATAAATTCTAGCTAAATAAATTCTGGAAAGAATTTCTTTGAAAAACTAGGGAAACCCGGAAGTGACTGGGGAAAATCTTGCACATGTCCATGCAAAACACAAACTCAAAAAAAAAAAACAAAAAACCTGAGAAGACCCTAAATTTTTACCTCCTTTGGCTGCTTGTCTTAGTGCTATCAGGAAACAAAAGGCTAAGGTGAGGTTGTAAAGACCCCATCTAAGTGTCAAAGGAGCACCACAGTTCAGAAACAATCTGCAAAGACAGTTCTTTTTCTTTTTCCTGTCTTTCTCTGTGTGTTTCTGTCTCCGTCTTTTGTCTCTCTCCGTGTCTCTCTTTCTTCATCTTATTATGCAAGGAAATGTCTGTCAAATACTAGCTGAACACAAGTTGAAGGAAGAGAATTCATACCTGACAAGGAATAGAGACTTTAGAAAAATAGTTTTGAAGAGTCATTAAGCAAACAGCTAGAGAAATGAATGAAAACTCTAAGGAAGAGGAAGAATCTGATTTTCCAGAGTTACTACATAATAATAATAAAAAAAGTCTAGTTCTTTTCAACAAAATATTACAGAGCATGTTAAAAAAATAAACCAAGGATGTGTAGTCCATTTACCAAGAAAATTAGAAAAATTGTCCTTGAGGAAATACAGACATTGCATTTGCAAAATAATTTAAATTGACTTTCTTAAATATGTTAAAAGTGCTAAAGGAAACCATGGACAAGAAGTAAAGGAAACCAGAATTATGTATCAACAAAATGAGGATGTCAGTAAAAAGATGGAAATTATAAAAGGGAAAAAACTAATTCAAGACTTAAAATTACCATAACTGAAATGGAAGACTCACTAGAGCATCTCAGTATGATTTAAGAAGGCCGAAGATGGGATCAAAGAATTTGAAGGTAGGTCAACTGAAGTTAATTTTCTGAGGAGCAGAAAAAATAAAGAATGGAGAAGGCTAAACAGAGTCTAAGAGACCTGTAAATCATCATGAAACATACCAACATATATAAAGGGAATCCTAGATGTAAAAGAAAAATAGAGTGGGACAGAAAGGATATTTGAAGATATAATGACTGAAACTTTTCATATTTCATAAAAGACAATCTACACAATCAAGAATCACAAGAAATCAGAAAAATAAAAAAGAAATCTACACAAAGACACATTATAACCAAATTTTTGAAAGACTAAATCTTGGAAAGCCAGAAGAGAAGTGACTCCTCATGTATATATGTATATGGTATCTTCAGTAGGATTAGTAACAAATTCTGCTCATTATAAAGCATGGCAACCAGAGGTAGTAGATGCCATTTTTTAAATGGTAAACTTGTTTACCACTTGTTGGTAAACAAGTGTCATTGTCATGGTTACCATTGTTAACCATGAATACTAGTACCCTTTAGAAATGAAAAAGAAATTAAGACATTCCTAGGTAAATCAAGCTGAGAGAATTCAATACTAGTAGACCTACTCTACCAGAAATGCTAAAAAGATTCATTCAGGCTGAAATGAAAGCACACTAGCCAGTAACTCAAAACCATACAAAGAAACAAAGAACCCAAGTAAAAGTAACTACATAGGTAAGTATGAAAGCTACTTTTGCTGTATTTTTTATTTGTAAACCTCTTTTTATTTCTTATATTATTTGAAAAATATGATGAATAAAATAATAATTATAAATCTATGGTAATGGCTCCTGAGACATAAAGATATAATCTGTGACAGTAACAAAATAAAGGGGGCATTGAGCTGTGTAGGAGAGTTTTGTATGCAGTTGAAGCTTAGTGGATATAAATTAAAACTAGATTGTAAAAATTGAGGATAATTCTAATCTCCATATTACTTACTAAAAAAATATGGAAAATGACATGAGATGAAACTAGAAGGGAAGCTAAATAGCATATCACAGGAATTTTTTATGAAGATGATAGTAATCGAGTAAAAGAGGAACAAAAAAGCTGAAAGACATATAGAAACAACAAAATGACAGTTCTTTCTTTATGGTAGCTACCTTAAATGTAAATGTACCTAAAAAATTAAATGAAATAGATTAAACTGTCTAATCAAAAGATAATCAAAAGGTAAAGATTGACAGAATATATTAAAATAAAATTATCCAACTGTATCTTATCTACAAGAGGCTAACTTCATATTCAAGACATAAAAAGATTAAAAAGGAAAAGATGGAAGAGATATTCCATGCAAATAGTAGCAAAAAGATCAGTAGCTCTACTAATATCAGAAAATAATGAACTTCAAGTCAAAAACTGTTACAAAAGTCCAAGCCAAATATTACATATTGATAGAAGGGTCAGTTCATCAAGAAGATATAATAATTATGAACATATATGTACCAAACAACAGAGTCCCAAAATGTATGAAGCAAACGTGCACAGAATTGAAAGGAGAAACACTCATTTCTACAATAATAGTTGGAGTTTTCAATATCGCAATTTCAATAAAGGATAGAATATCTAGATAGAAGATCATCAAAGAAATATAGGAATTGGACAGCTATGCAAGTTCTCTGGACATATATACATATATATACATATGTATATACATATACATATATACATATATACAATATTTCAACAAAAGTAGAATACATATTCTTTTCAAATGTACATGGAACACTCTCCAGGACAGACCATACTTTAGGCCACGAAACAAGTCTCAATAAATTTAGGAAAAAAGTCGAAGAATCTTTGATCACAGTGAAATGATTTGAATAAACATTTCTTCACAAAAACAATACAAATGACCAATAAGCACATGAAAAGATGGTCAGGATCATTAGTCATTAGGGAAATGAAAATCAAACTACAACCAGAGATCATTCATACTTATAATGATGTTAAAATCAAAATGACAGAAAATAATAAGTGTTGATGAGAATGTGGAGAATTTGAAATCTTCCTGTATTGCTATATAAAATGGTGCAGCTGCTTTAAAAAATAATTTGGCATTTCCCTAAAGTGTTAAACAGGATTACCATATTATGCACCTATATTATTTTTACATATATGCCCAAGAGAAATGAAAACCTATGTCTACACATAAGTTTTTAGGTGAAGTTATTAGCAGCATTATATATAATAATAAGAGAAAAAGTGGAAACTTCCAAATGTTCATCAACTTTTGAATGGATAAGTAACATATGATATATCCATACAATGAAATAGTATTTGACCACAAAAGAAATGAGGTGATAATTCATGCCAAAAGAGTGAACCTTGAAAACATTATGCTAAGTGAAAGAAACCAGTCACTAAAAATCACAATACGTATATTGTGATGCCATTTATAGAAAAACGTCTAGGGGCACCTGGGTGGCTCAGTGGGTTAAGGCCTCTGCTTTTGGCTTGGGTAATGGTCCCAGGGTGCTGGGATCGAGCCCCGCATTGGGCTCTCTGCAGGGAGCCTGCTTCCTCCTCTCTCTCTGCCTGCTTCTCTGCCTCGTTGTGATCTCTGTCTCTCAAATAAATAAATAAAATCTTAAAAAAAAAGATGTCTAGAATAAGCAAATCTATAGAAACAGGAAGCAAATTACTGGTTTCCTAAGGCCTGTGGTATGGGGAGGGAGAAAATGGAGAGCGATTACTACTCAGTCTTTCTTTGGAGATGATGTTCTAAAATTAGATTGAGGTAATGTGTGCACAACTCTGTGAAAATACTAAAACCCTAAATTGTACATTTTAAGTAGGTGGATTTTATGGCATGTGAATTATATCTCAATGCAACTGTTAAAAAATGAAACAGCAACATTAAGAACTACATCATGAGAATGATTTTGACTAATTATCAGTTAAAGTTTTTTATTGTTGGGAAATAAGAAAGGAAGTCTATCTTATAACTGCTGATTAGATGAAAGGGTCTGCTAAAAGAGTTGTCAGAGATATGGCTGGGCTCTAAAATTTCTGGTCATTGCTTAAAACTTTCAAACTCTGAATATTGTTCATGTATTTCAAGTGACATGATTCACCTATTGGGACTGGATTGTACTTACCTCATTGGTGCTATCTGCCTTTTGGAATATCACTTGTTGCTTAGTAAATATATGTACTTGACTAAATTGCTTTGCCTAATTCTGGATTCTTGGAAATACTCTTTCTCCTATTCTGTATACAAATGTCTGAAATGTGTCTAGATGAATCTTGAAATTTGATGATAAGAGAATTGATAAAATTATTTAGTAAAAAAACTCATCACCTCTGAATCTACTTTTGATCACAGTCCTTGAAAAATAAGAACCTGATAAAATTATTTGGTGTAGGGGCGCCTGGGTGGCTCAGTGGGTTAAAGCTTCTGCCTTTGGCTCAGGTCATGATCCCAGGCTCCTGGGATCAAGCCCGCATCAGGCTCTTTGCTCAGCAGGGAGCCTGCTTCCTCCTCTCTCTCTCTGACTGCCTCTCTGCCTAATTGTAATCTCTATCAAATAAATAAATAAAATCTTTAAAAAAATTATTTGGTGTAAACATATATCTTAATACAGCTTTTTAAAAATTAAGATACACGATGTTAAGAAATGTAAGTATTGAATGAATAATGAATGCATTGATAACTCTACACATGCTTAATATCTTTTAACTCAAATATAACATCTTTTGCTTTTTGTTAGAAAATAATGTTTACATTTTATTTAGTGTCTAGTATGTGGTTCAAAAGTACTCTATAAATAAAGTAAAATGGGGCAGTTCTCTAAAAGAAAAAAGCAAATTTTTAAATTTGACAACTGAATTTATAAAACAATCAGTCAACCTTCTTTTCTTATGAAGATTTAACCATAAGATGGCAGTATCATATTACCACTTACATACTGATTTCCTTTATTTTTTGTGTTAGCATAAACTACTGAAACTTTGCTCTAAGGTTGCAAACACACACATACACCTTGAATTATATATACATATTAAGTTTTTATCATTATATCATATTGATAAATGGTCATTTCCTGCTGATTATGGGATCTCAGATAAGGAAAATTTATCATTGTCATTGCTAGAATAAACATATAATATGTTATCTTTAAAGCTATCTAAAAGCAATATTACTCTTATTAATTAATTGTATGATAAAATACATCTGAAGTTCTTATATATAATTACTAAATATTGTTTGCTTACTTTTGGAATGTATTACAATTATTTATTTTTGAAAAGTTTAAGAGGCAGGTATCAAGAATTTTACTCCACCAAAAATGTCCCTTCTCTCTTCTCTTTCTATTAAAAAAATAATAAAACCTAGAAAAATTATATTATAATTCTAGCTTTAAATTATATAATTGTATAAACTAAATATTACTGTTATGGATAGTATTTTCTAATCCCACAAATGCATATATAGTTATAATGTCTAATTTGGTCACTTTTTCAGATACTTGGGAGACTTGAACAGGAAAATGCAACAGAACTTCTGTGGAAACTTTTCCAAACTATGTTTAGTGCCCTTTGATTTTACTATATCAAAAGAGGTGAATTCAGGATATAATTTGAAAACTCTTACACATTTTGAAAACATCTCTCTGCATGAGGTCCACTGACATAGATGGATAGTGGGAAAAAAAAAACATTTAAAATTCAATATCCATTCATGATTAAAATACTCAACAAACTAGGAATAGAAGTAAATCACCTCAACATACTAAAGACCATATATGAAAACTCTACAGCTAAGGTCACACTCAATAGTAAAAATCTAAAGAAGTTTTTCTTCTAAGATTAAGAACAAGGCAATTCTTATGCATTCTTGCACTTCTGTTTAACAAAGTACTATAAATTCCAGCCAGAGCAATTAGGCAAGAAGAAGAAACACAATGTATTCAAATTGAAAAGTTTAATAAGTAAAGTTATTATGGTTTGCAGATGATGTAATCTCATATAAAGAAAACACTAAAGAATCCACAAAAAAACCTCTTCAAATTAAGAAATGAATTCAGTAAAGTGGCAGGATATGATATCAACATACAAAATTCAGTTTTGTTTTTATACACTAATAATGAACAATCCAAAAAGAAATAAGAAAAAAATTCCATTCACACTAACATCAAACAGATAAAATACTTAGGAATAAACTTAATCAAAGAGGTGAAAGATTTATAAACTGCAAACTATAAAATATTTCTGAAACACAAATATATTGAAACATCCCATGTGCATGAACTAGAAGACATAATATTGTTAAAAATGTCCAAACGGAGCTACAGATACAGTGCATTCCCTATCAAGGTCACAATGGATTTTTTTTACAAAAATATAAAAGATATTACTATTCATATGTAAAAGATAATGTACTATTCATATGTAACCACAAAGACCCCAAGAGCCAAAACAATTTTGAGAAAGAGAACAAAATTGGAAGTCTTACATTCCCTAATTTCAAAACTTATTATAAAACTACAATAATTAAAATAATATGTGTGGTACTAGCATAAAGACAGAGATATAAACCAGTAGATCAGATTACAGATCCCAAAAGTAAATCCATACATATACGGTCAACTATACAATGAGGAATGGATAGTCTCTTCAACAAATGGCATTAGGAAAACTGGATAGCTACATGCAAAAGAATGACATTGGATCCTCATCTTACACCACACACACACACACACACACACACACA
>RCUC01125529.1:0-21285 GCA_003697995.1 Taxidea taxus jeffersonii | reverse complement strand
TCTGAAGACTTACTGAGATGATTCTTTGTTTCCCTCATGATGTTGTTTAACTCCAGCCTGTACTTGGTTTTGCAGCAAGAGTATGCTTTTAATACATACAAGTGGCATCTCTTTTATATTATTTGCACTTGGCTAACTTGTGTTTAAGTTCAGGCCATCCTTTGTACATGAGCCCAGTTTTTCCACTCTTAAGTAAACTACCCTAACTACATCCGTTGAGTTTTTCATTAGATCTACTTATTCTTGCAAACATCTGGATTTCTTTTCGTTCTCATAATGTTGTCTAAATACTGGATAAACTCACTCATTTTGGTATCGTAAGACAATTTAACAACTCTCCCCCATTTTGCCTCATAGATACTTAGGAAAATGTATTCAAACTGTGCAATATGTTTCTGCTTACGATCTTTGCAAATTCTTAGCACAATTTCCACATCAAGGAGCTCAGTAAACACTAGAATATGACAATACATCAGCAATCTGATTCTGTATTTGTATCGTCTGTATAGTGTATTCTATAATTGAACACACAGAGAAAACTGGAAG
This sequence comes from Taxidea taxus jeffersonii, assembly GCA_003697995.1. NCBI lineage: Eukaryota > Metazoa > Chordata > Mammalia > Carnivora > Mustelidae > Taxidea > Taxidea taxus. Next base: position 20,739 of record RCUC01125529.1, on the reverse strand, counting down.
ATCGTAAAAAAGTAATCTACCTACCCAAACTTCCCAACTCACATTTTTTAGACATTTTCTGTTGTTTGGATTCATAATAGTATTATTCACAAAGTCCCCAAACAGCAGTCTGTGAGCAGGTAAGTTTGGATATCTTTCCTTCCCCAACACAAGTGAGAGAGCTCTCCATGCTCCCTCCCTAAATATATTTCCTAGAAGCCCCTCCATACCAAGTGTGAGGACCTCTCTTTTATTCTAACAGCACTGTGCTCTCTACGCCATGATATTCCATCATTCTGCCCTTCCCCGACTCATGGCCATCAGCTTGTTTCTCTTTATTTACTTGTTTGCTTGATTTACCATTTACAGATGTTGCTTTGATAAGCATATACACATTCTTGCTGACATGTATGATTATATGAATGGGATAAATTCCCCAAAATGGGATTGCAGGGTAAAGGGAACCTGTATGTCACACTTTGACGGATCTTGCCAGTGTGCCCTCCACAGAGGTAATTCCAGTCCACACCGCTGTTAGCAGCAGGGATGGAGAGGATCTGTGTTTAAATACTTTATCTTTACTAATGTGACTTGTGAAATAAGCAAACTGGTATTTCGTTGACATTTTAATTAGCATTTCTATAATCATGAGCATCCTTTCCCATGTTTATACATCATTTGTATTTATTTTTCTGTGAATTGTCTTTGTGTTTCCTTGGCTCTTCTGTCATTTGGTTTGAAAGCAGCTCATCTTAATAAAAAAATTAGTCCTTTGACTTATGTGTTGCAGATAGTTCCTCATTTTGACTTTGTGGGTGGTAATTTTTTTTTCTTTTGGCGTACAGAAGTTTAAAATTGTTTATTTTCAGTTTTGTCAGTGCCTTCCCTTGTAAGTAACAGATTTTGTGTCTGACGTAGAAAGCTTTTTCTTTTCTGATCATTCTTACTAGTTTTTAGTTTTGTCTTTCCCATTAAACTGACTTCAGGGTCTTTCTAGTCCCCTCCCACCCCTGTGTCTCCAGCACGTAACCACATTTCTAGAAATATAGCAGGTGCTCAGCAAACATTTAGTTAGTGGGTCAGTATATATGGTGGTTAAGATCATGGCTATTAAGCCAGACACCCTGGGTTGAGATTCTAGTCTGGTTGACCTTGGGCAAGTGATGATATACTTTGGATGAACAGTTTCTCTATCTAATACTAATTTATATAATAATATATAATAAAAAAAGTAATACTAGTATCTAATTTATAGAGCTTTTAATGAGAATTGAGAGTTAATTCATGTAAGCGCTTAGAATATATCTGGCAAATAAGAAGTACCTAGTCCATGGTTTTTACTCTTACTCTCGAAGGTTTTTTGTCTTGCGAGGAAGCTCTTCCTCCCATGGTATACAACTGTTTTCTATTCAAAAAAATTCTTTTTTGGTGTGGTTCAGGAGTAGGGATTTCTGTGGCGCTGCACACAGCCTTTTCAGAGACCTGTCTTGCAGATGTCTTTGCTAGGTTCAGTGTGTCATGGCTAGCCCCTTCACACTGGCTGAGTTAGTGCCTGGTTCCAAGCTGCATTTTATGCGTTGTCAATGTAGACAGAGTTCTGAAAGAAAAATTCCTGTAGAAATTCCAATTAAAAGATAGTGGAAACATAAAGTGGAGCTAATTAATTTTAGAGCCTCTGCCATCTTTTTTGGTAAGTCAGATCTGTGTTTTTGAGGTTCTTTGCAAAAGAGCCAATGCTAATTTACAAAGGTAGGCTAATTGTTCTTGGGAGAGGAACTAGAGCCAAATAATTCACGTATCATTATGAAGGTTTAATCATAGTAGATTTATTAATAATCCTTAAATTAAAAAGGTAAATCTAGGTTTGCGTTTACATAGGAATTAGCCGAACAAGGGGATGCTTTTCTACATCACCATACTCACCAGTACATTTATCTAGAAGCATTTTCTTCAAGGCTTCAGAGTGGAATCCAGTGTTGCCTGGAAGCCCTTGCGAGTACAAGTGTGATGGAAGGAGAACATAGGACTGCCACTGCTGTAACTGCTGTGTCTGGCTGTGGCTAGCCACGGCTTTCCTTTTATGTGAAATCAAATATGCCCCTTTTTGGGGGGCAGATTATCTGAAATTTCTTTCCTCTTAACTTCTCCTCCATTCTATTCTGTGGCAAATCCTAATGGTTCATTTTGCTTTATTTTTATTTCCGTGGCCTCCCCTGGCTCATTCGGTCGCTAGCTCTACTCCGTTTAGTTCATGAAATTCTCCAGTCCCTACTGCAGGGTTGCTGGGCTCCAGGGGTCCCTTTGGGCTGGAGAAACCCAGCCACCAGCCGCTGGTTGACCTGCACACTCATCCGTCCGTCTGCTCATGCTTTCTGTAGCCGCTACCGTCTCTTTTTACTGTCATGAAATTGTCAGTGTCATAAAGTTGCCTTTCTATTCGGACCAAGCCTAAAACCTTAATATATCCAATCAGATGACTTTCACAAAGCCATTTATACTTTTTCCCTTCAACCTTAATGCTAAATGAAGTGAGAGAAATAGTAATGAAAATCAGAGTGGAGAGAGTCAAGAGGATTGTATGAGGCCGCTTTTAATGAGTGGAATATCCTTAAATGGATAGTGAGTGACAAAAGAAATTCCACTTCCAAATCATTTAAAATAGATGTTCTAGAAGATGCGTTAGGAAGGGTGTTTTGTTTGGGCTGAGAGTCTCAAGGAAGAGTTAAGGAGCAAGCAAGGTGTAGAGTGTTTCGAGGGGTCAAGATTTAGGGCCCCCATCTCCCTGTTGCCTCTGAGACCCAAACCCAAGAGCATTAGTGCCTCATTCCAAGTCACACTAGGACATTGTGATGCAAAGGGAGGAGAATCATAGTCTCTTGATTTCTAGCTTTAGGAATTGCCTTTCCCAGGTATACACATTCTGGACTGTGGAAGGAAAAATGACATTCCCTGCCTCTCTCAGATTCTTTACAAGAGCCCAAATCTAGGCCTCGCTGCTCTGGGAGATGACCTTCCTTACTCAAGTTTTAGCTGTCAGGGTCTCGGGCTTTTGGACCTGGGGGTACAACCAACATGTTTCTGTGAGTTGACCCTAGGGACCCAGTGCCCGACAGGCCTGTGTTAGAATCCTGCATGTTGCTGAACCTTTGTAACCCTCATTTTTCTTACCAATAAAATGGCAAGAATCTACTGCCCAAGATTTTTGTATCAGGGGCCCCTGGGTGGCTCAGTGGGTTAAGCCTCTGCCTGTGGTTCAGGTCATGATCCCAGGGTTTTGGGACTGAGCCCCAAGTCGGGCTGTCTGCTCAGCGGGGAGCCTGCTTACCCCACCCCTCCCTCTCTGCCTGCCTCTCTGCCTACTTGTGATCTCTGTCAAATAAATAAATAAAATCTTAAAAAAAAAAAAAAAGATTGTTGTATCAGGCAACAAATGTAAGGTACCCAACATGTACCTGGCTCTTCGCAAGTTACTAACTAGTCGTAGCCTTTTTTTATGGAAGAAATTCACGGGGCCGTTGAGGAAGCACCCATGTTTTAGCCTCTGTTTCCCTCTTCTGCAAAGTCCTGAGGGGACACATAGTTCTGCGGGCTCTTTGTGTCCCGCAGAACATATTTCCCCTTCTGGAGACAGCCTGGGGAAAATCGTGTGAATTTTTATATTAAACTTTTAGGAACCATTCTCTACAATAAAAGGCGGGCAATGGGTGTGAGCTCACTATTTATGGCAAATACTTTGCATTTGGGTTTCATTTGATCCAAAGTGCATCTTACGTCAGTTATAGGTGAGGAAAGTGAGGCTCATCCAATGAGCATGGCTGACGTAGAAAAAGAATGTAGACTTCTGGACTTGAAAATGGACAGTCTTCAATCTCATGATTTTCAAACAGGAGAGGCCAGGACCAATCTGAAGCCAAATCAAGAGGTGGACATAATTAATCCTCTGGCCCCCCACATTTCTCCTCTGCTGTTCCGTTTCTCTTAAAGCATCGAGACTTCAGTTCCCTTCCCTATTCCACCTCCCCAGAGAAAGTTACTTCTACAAGAAAAAAAAATTGTATTAGTCAGTTATACCTGAAAGAGAATTAAAAGCAGTGGAAACCTGACAAATCCCTAATTGTGTGATTAAAGGCTTTGGCTGCTGATAAAAGCATTGCATGCCTCAGAAAGCTGATCTGGGAGGTCTTGGAGAGGAGGTGGTGCTGGGGTGCTGGCGCGAGAGATCCAGGAGCATTTTCCCATTGCTGGTAAAATCTCAGCAGAAAGACATCCTCCCAGAAGCAGAGTAGACCTTCAGAGGTCTTCCTCGGGATGCTTTGGCTCAAAGGTCAGGAGGTTGGCTAAGGTGGAGCCCACCAGTCTGAGTGATAGGGGAAAATGAGGGATGGTTGTGCATGCAAAATTATAGCAGTGGATCTGACTTGGGGTTGAATAGCCTCCTGCTAATGTCGCATTGGCTGTTTCAAATACACTGTGTGGAGAAGCAAATTCCGATTTCCAGCTGGTACGTTACCTTCTTTAAGCAATGTCTGTGTTCTTTGAAATATGCTACCTTTTTTGCACAAATTTTCTTTGTGCTAGGAAGAGATGGACACAGCTGTTGGGGACGGGCTGCTGCAAGGACTGGTGGGACATTGGTGTCATCTGTGGAAGGACTTGGGCATGACACATCACCATTCCCGAAAAAAGCGACCTCAATTCTGATGTCTTCTATATGGCATTTCAGAGCTGGCACTTACTTTTTTTTTGGATAGTGTTGGCTGAAAAGGAAGTTTCGAAAGCATTAGATTTTTTAAAATTAAAAGCAGCAGTAGTAGGATTGATTACATTAGATCCCTTGTTACGCTTCTCAGAAAATAGGATGAGATCTGGCCCTTCTAGCTCACCATCTGAGAACATGCATGCTCCTTCCCCATGTGTATTTACTGAAAATTATGTTTGTGAAATATATATATGTATATATAATATGCACACACAGATATACGTATATTTGCTTATTAAATCACACTGTAAACAGGCAAAATGACTAAATATGGGTGCTTATTTATCAGCCATTCTCCCTAATGACTGACTGATTTAGTTAATTATATTTCATACATATTTGGAGATTATCTGATAATATACCCTCATTTTAAGAATGTTTATATATAACAAATACTGTAAAAATATTTAATATATGCTCACATTATCTTGACAGGTCAGGATTGAACAATATAAGTGGGAACATATTTCCACAAATGACTATTAATTTATAGTTACTAAGATAATGGCATACACGTTCACTTTCAGTTCTGTCTGGGTAGCTCTGTAAATTGTGTATTGATTATGCTAATGGCATTGGTGTCTTTATTACTTGTCTGCAGATACATGCAGATTGAATGCACATTTGGCGAGGTTGTCATACTGTAGGGAAAAAATGCATTTTTAAAATCTGGTTTTTGGAGCAATTGAGTTAAAACTAAAGAAAAACATTAATTAAACACATGGAAACTTAAAGAATTGTGTTCTAGGATATGAAGAGTGCAGTTAAAAAGTTAAAAATGATGCTGTTATATTTCCTTTGTGTCATATTCATTAAGGGAAGTCTTGCAGAAATGGTATTCATTCAATAATGATCTATTTTTATAGTTTATTTTTGGTTGTGTCGCTTTTCTTATTTTGTTTATCAGGGCGAAGGAACCCTAGACATTTAGGGTTGCATGTATTTTGAAATTTATTAGCCCAACTAGAGGAGAACAGAATGAATTTCTTTTTTTCCAATTATACATAAATTTTCTTGTATTTTGTAATAGCTCATAAGTCATAAATCATAGCCCCACATTTTGCTTTGATCTTTCATTATACAAACATGTATCTATTTGGTAGGATTTTTCTCTCTCCTTTTTCTTCTTTTGCTGAGCCATCATGGTACCAGCACAGTGGTTTAGAAACCACTTTCTTATCTTCCTGAATGGGATCATTTTTTAGAAAGTGGGCATTCCACTGTGTGCCAACTAAGAAAGAAATTAAAAAAAAAAAAACTTAAAAAATTTGTTTCCAAAGTATTATCTACTTTATTGTAATTATAGTTGGATTCCCCAATTTATTTGAGAACCAAAAAGAACTGCTACAGAGAAAAGAGAAAAACAACAACAAAGTTTTCATATTCCTGGGGGATATGAGTGCATTTAATAGGATTTATTGTTAAAGGTCTCAAATTTTGTCTTTAACTCAGAATGTTGAGACAAATCCAGTTGTCCTCCTCTTTCAAATACAGCATTTAAAATTTAGAAGAGGAACTTCTCGAATTAAAAAAAAGAAAAGAAAAGAAAATGCGAAGTCACTAATCAAGAGAATTGAGTGATAGTATTGGATTGATTTTTGTGAATGTGAATTTTGTGAAATATCCTCTCAAAATGTAAAGATGAGCACTGCTACATTGCAACAAGCGAGTGTTTCTTGTTCAAAACAAAACACTTTCTCCCTAGGCCAGGGTTTCAGTAATTGTTGAGACCGTCAACTTTTTAAAGTGTGGCATTCAGAAGTACTGTTACAATTGGATCGGTGTTATCTAAAACAGCTAAAGTAATAAGAACAGTTGGTAGAAGTATCAGGGAGTATGATGTCTGGAATACAAAGGCTTTTTGCCCCAGGTTTTCTTTGGCGGGGGTGGAGTGAATGCTTCTAGGCTACAGTTTATTTGTTACATTTAAAGAGGAAATAAGCAGATCCTTTCCCAAACATCCAAATATCTAGCTCCTAGGTTCAAGTGTGTTTCATTTGTGATTGTAGTTGTCCGAAGAAACGTTTTACAGTATTTTTGAAAAAGATGTTAGAATCAATCGCTGTTTTTGTTTTTAGTCAAAGTTTGGATTTATTTTCCCTTGGCTGTGTGTATGTTCGAAATGCGACTAAAGTAAAGGGAATCTCACCGAAGGTCTAAATCCCCACAGGTGTCATGGGGGCCCCTGCAAATCTCTTGCACCGAATTAAAAAGTTAGATGGTGGGATTGTGATATTTCTGGCCAGTCTCTCTCCAGTTTTGGCTTTGGTGGGATGATGGATAAAAGGCAAACTCTGGGTGTGAACACAGTGAGAAAAAGTAAGCCATTAACCTCGATTAATACACCTGTTTTAAAACCAAGACCATCTCTAGGAATGGCTCTCCTGCAGCTTGTACCCGGAAGTCATCAGCCAGCTCTCCGCTTTCTTATGGCTACACACAGTGTAGAATCCTGTCTCTAGTGACTCCTGTGCCTTATTTTTTTTTTTTCCTGCCATTGACTGCACTCTATTCCCTCCTTTCTTGCCTCATGTCATAGCCTCCAGACTGGTTTCCCTGCTTCCAGATCTGGTACCCTAACAACCTACCCTCTGCATTTCCAGTGGGGCATCTTTCTAAAACAGAAGCAAGATCAGCCCCTCCTTCAATCCTCCCGTGACTTGCCCTGGTTCTAAGGTTAGCACATGAACATTTAGCTCACAGTAGTTCCTTCGTGATCTAGCTGCTTTTCCAGCCTCTTCTCTGCCAAGGCTCCCTCCTACCCCCACTCTGTGCAGCACCCCTCATTTCAATAGCACAGAAAAACTTGATTTCCTGGAAGGCATCATGTGGTTTTATGCCTCTGTGTGCCTTTACCAATGTTTCCTCTGTTTGGAGAGCCATTTTCTACTTGTCCTCAGGGCTACCCATCCTTCAAAATTTAGCCCAATCTGCTCTTCTTTAGCTAAAAATTTCCTGTTCTGCCCTATGTTATTTAAATGCCCTGGTCTGTGGGCTTCTCTGAGTACTTACCCCATCTTCAGCACTCATTGATTTACTCATCTGTAAATCCTCCCTCCCCCTCCCCACTCATGCTTGCCGGCCCTCTCACACCATGGCAGATGCAGAAAAATGCTAAGTTTCGAGTGATGCACTTGGGTAAATGGGAAGGCAATAGGACCACAGTGCCATTATCCAGGCTGTACATGACCGCTTCCAGGGCTGAATGAAAGTAGCCAGCAACACCTGACCAGACCCTCTCTTGACCTGCCAGTTGGGAAGCTCTTCTGCAGCTTGCAGGCTCCTTGGGAGGAGGACCAGGTCTTAGGCTTTGCATCTCCAGGGCCTTACCCAAATGCCTCTCACTGAGCATCAGCACTTATTAGTAAATATTTGTTTGCTGAAGGTGTGACAAGGCAGCCATTGTAATTCAATTTGAAAGTTGAATGACTTTAAGGCAGGAGTGCATTGATAGACACTCTTTATGAAAGTTGGAGTGCTCAAATTGCTTTCATCTAAATTGTATGTTAAGGATAAAGAGGGGCAAAGTGGAGGAAGAAGTGGAAATTGGAGTAGGATTCTGATCAGAAGGGGAGAAATTTTTTTTGGTTCCAAAGACTGTGTATATGGTTCTGTGTGTGTGTGTGTGTGTGTGTTGTTGTTGTTGTTGTTGTTGTTGTTTTTAACCTCTCCCAAGGTGAATTTTCCCCCACTTAGCATTTTCCTGCAAGGAATTCCATTGTAGATAGAAGAGTGGTAATAAATTCATGTTTGGCATGTTCTCCTTGATTATAGTGCATCTGTGATATTTCTCTTCGGTCTTCAAGGACCTCGATAGACCTGTAAGAACAATCAAGCAACACCGTGGAAATTCTAAATTCAACAGCGTGATTTTGTTTAATAGAGAGATCATTCTTTCTGTCTGGGAAGATTTTATAGACAAAGGAAAGAACAAGTACATAGAAAAGGTTTTTTTTTTTCAATGTAAGACAATTTAATAAGTTTCAGAGAATAGAGTGGTTGCAAATAAACGTTGCAGAAAAAGTAAAAAGCACATTTTTCTCCTTGTCCCCATGAGCTCTTCAGACCTGTTGGTGCCTGACAGGTGCTGGTGCTGGCCGTTGCTGTCCTGCCAGGCTGAGAACTGGGTTTTGGGTGTGCATCCTTGGCTACCGCACTGGTTTCTTTTGTTTTTGTTTTGTTTTGTTTGTTTACCTTTTCTTGACAGTAGAAAAGAAAAAACAAGGCAGCAGACCAGCAGGCGGGGTGGGCCAGACGGCTGCACAGTCTGGCAGTGCTACATTCCTTCATTACAGCCTGCTTGCCATTTTATAACAGTGTGCGATTTATTCTCCCTAAATCTGTTTTCATCTTATGGGATTTCAAGTTAGAATGCATAGCTAGAGCCCAGAAAGCACAAAATAATGATCCCGCCCTTTGGTTTTTGAAAACTAGGAAGGCTTTCTGCTTCCTGTTTAACTCTTTGTAGCCTGAAGGTAACTTTCCCTCTGTTCTTAAAAAGTGTCAAGATACCTCAGTGAATGCAGTTTGAACAGACTTCTACCCGAGGAATGATTCTGGACATGGTCTGCGTTAAACAGAGAACATTTGGTTTTTCTTTTTAGGCATGGGGTTTCCAACCATGCCAGTGAACCCTAGAGCTAGCTGTACATACAGATGTGAACTTTAAAAAATAACATTAGACGGTTGATGATTATTTGACACAAGACAGCTGTCAACCCTGGGTCCATCATTTGTAGTGATTTGGGGGATTTGAATGGAAGTTGCATTTGTATCAATTATTTGTTTACTTATTCATCAAAGAGTTTCTGAGAATGAGACACCAGGTTATAATGCTCTTTTAATTTTTAGACAAAATCCTTGGAAGAAAACAGAGGCAGCTTTCTCAAGGAACAAAAACAGTGTATTTTTACTAGCCCACTACTAGTGTAGTGTTGGGCCCACTTTTTCTTGAAAGTTTTCTTTTCTTCATAGTTTTAGGTAATTAAGATCCAGGAGGTCACGGTGATCCCAGTGCAGCCAAGAAGTGTCTGTTTCTGTTTTTTTTTTTTTTTTAGACGGTATGCACTTTTTAGTTGGCGATTTCTTGAGCTTACTGGCATCGTGTGGATTGATTTAAGATTGAGTAATTCATGCCATGCTTGTTTAATTTGGTGAAAAGCTGGCTATGACCAGAGAGCAGACTGTTAGGAAATGGTCATGTTTTAAGTTTGCGTGTGTGTATAAGTGGAGTATTTTGGGTTCATTCATCTCTTGCCAATCTTCGTTGTTAAGTAATCTTCTTGCATTCATATTTACATCATCTTCAGAATCCTGTGTTTCTGCCACTCTCATAAAATCTGACTCGGGTTTGTAAGGTAGAGCTTCATGCTTGGAATTCATCAGGAAAAGCCTCCTTTATATCTCCTGCAAGAAGGACGGAGGGCCTGCACTGTGTACTGGCTGCCAGAAGTTTTTATAGTAATACTTTGTATCTAGGCTCTGGCTCTTACCATTAAATGTGCTTTTTATAGAGTACCAAGTTATAAATGTCGTGCAGCTACGGCATATTAATCTTACTGCAAAGATTTAATGAGGCAGTTGTTTTGCGATGGACACTAGTGGGAGAAGGGAGCGACAGAGTTTTACTTTACCACTGAGCTGCAGAAATATTCCTTGCCTGGTAATAATTATAACCACATGATCTCTTAGTTTTTCTTTCTTTTGCCAGTGCTTTTCCATGCAAAAGTGGCTTGGAAGGAGGTCCATTTCTAGGCAGTGAAATGGGTTGGAAATTGGGCTGTTTTCTCAGTGGTTTGACATTTTAGCTTTGATCAGGCATGGGATCCTTGTTGCACAGAGAGAAATATGTAAGATGAGTTTCAAGAATACAGATAGTCTTTGCCAGTCCACTGAGATGGCTTTTAGATATTCATTACTTTGACTTGACTTTTATATAGGTTATAAAAAGTAAATGTGGTGAAACCTCATTTTTACATGGACAGAATAGAATTTCTGCTGGTTGGCCTTAAACTGATCCCGCACTTGAAATTAATTGAAGTCCATGGGTTTATTGCCTCCAACACTTTTAAGCCAGTGCAATTTTTCATTTTCCCCAAAGTTGAAATTTTATTAAACCAAGTTATAGCAATAACAACCCTATGAAGGGGAGGATGAGAAGGAAAGCACCACCTGCCAGAGAGCATATAATAAGGGGAAAAACAGACTTCTTTTGAATTTCCATTTATAAGTGAAGGTAACAGAATTGGAAACAGAGAGCTGCCATTTATTTTTTGTAATAATGATTGTGTCTTTGTTCCAAAATTAAGTCTTTTATCCAGGTTAGAACACTGTCCATGCAGGGCTTCACAGCAACCTTTAGAAGGGATGAGCTGGAAAGTAGGTGGTGCCGTGAGCTTAGTAGTGATGGACGTCTGAGTGGCGTCCTTTAGGTCAAAGGACAGAGAGTCCTGCCTGCACCTGGGATGGGTTTTGCGGTTGTAGTTCAGGGGATCAGTGGATATGTAAAAATACTGCCCTTCAGGGGAGTTGGGAGCACAACAATTGAGTTGAAAGAACAGTTGTCTTTCTTGAAGTGGTGTTGGGAGAAGAGCAGTTCTTACAGGCATGAACGTTGTATTTATAACCCCTTAGGTTGAAGTCAGAGACTTGAGTGGCTCGCGGAGTAATACAATTATTTTTTATGATTGGATCTCAAAGGACTTTATAAAAACTACATAACTAAGGCCATGTGCAATTATTGAAGTGTAGCCACCTGTGGGAAAGAAATGGTCAACCATGTAAGCTTTCCAGAATCTTCCTTACATCCACTGACTTTAGGAACGGAGCCCCCTAACACAAATAAACATCTTTTGAATGGGCAAGAAATAATTCTTCATGGAAGTGGAGGTTGGGAAAAAAAATCTACTCGCAGAGAGAGAGAGAGACCGAGATCCTAGCACTGGTTATGCCAAGGCATCATAGGCTATAATCCCACCCCACCCCCCCAGAGGGTCCCTCTTAAGTGGTGACCTAAAAACAAATTCGCCAGTTGGCTGGAGCATGCAGCCTAAAGTTGCAGCAGAAGTGAATAAGCTTGACTGACTTCAGTCCCTAAAGGGTTCTATCTGTAAATGCAGAAGTGGAAGCAAAAACATTTTTTATTAGTCTTAAAATGACCCTTATTTTAATAACTAGCCACAGTGTCAGAAGCACGGACTGGAGTCATTCTTTAGCTTTGAAGAGTTCAAACATCACGCGTGCATTCCTATTTGTTTGATATTTTTGATACTGGATTCGTGTAAAGTGTCCATATTCTTGAATAATAAGAAAAGTGAGTTTTTTACCATTTTTCTCTGCGTGCTACTTAAAGTATTCAGAGTGTCTTCTTATTTAAAAACAAACAGGCCTGCAAACTTGATGCATAGCATTTAAATAATCGCATTAAAATTCAGACCTAGCACCCACGTTTCCCTCAGTGCTATCAGTTTTATGAGAAACTGGAATCTCATGCTAAACGAGGGAGAATATTCAGCATGTGCCTGCTGCCTTCCAACAAGTGCTTAGCGGTGTGAGGGCCAGTCTGGCGGAATTGGGACGGTTATTTATTTTCTGGACTTTTCTTTCTAATTTGGCAGTATTTTAGCCCGTAGTTTTAGTTTGTTGGAGATCTTTGAACCACTGCCTATTTGTTGCGTCTGTAGCTCTACACGAAACATCTGAAACCGGCAAAGTCAAATGCGAAGGATCTTCATGGCAGTTTTGGGAAATGTAGGCATATAGGTACTGTGTAATTCGGTGGTACCCGATCTGTTCCTGTTTGTAGCAAAAATACCAGTTGAAGGACTTTTTATGTACGTTCTGTTTCCCCCTCACTCTTCTCCCTTTTTATCATCACTAAATAATATTTACTAAGCCCTCACCTGGCCACTGTGCTGTGCTGAGCAAAGTACAAGACACACAGAAAATATCCTGTGATCACTGCCCCGGGAATGAGCAACCAAACCCCCAGTCTATTGAAACGGGCACTGTGGAGAGCGTGGAGATAATAATTTTCCAGATGGCAAATCAACCCAAATTACCAATTTATTTTAAACACTACGTTCTTTAAAAACAAATCAACAAACAGAATACTTGTTCTTTGAGATGAGAACTCTGCTTTGTTCATGAACCCAAGAGATTATTGTATATGTTGAAATGGAAGTTGATTTTGGCATACGTGAATCATCTGAAGAGTGGTGATAGAGTTAAGTTTATTGCAGACGTGAAGAAAGGCTTTAGAACAACCGCCAGCAAAAAGGGGACCATAGTGACTTGTAAGGACTTGTAGGGTTTGTAGATGCGGGTTACACGCTGGGCCGCAGAGAGCATTTCCAGATGGGAGGATGGTGGTGTGGTGGCACTTACGGGCTTTTCTAAGAAATCTGGGCTAATTTTGATTCTGTGAATTCTTGATTTTAACATTTCAAATTTTTATCTCCTCATATGAAAAAAAAATTGACTACAGATAAGGCATTACATATTTCTTAGGTATCTTGATACAACTCTTTTATAACCATTTTATTGACTATATTTTGAGACATAATTTTATATTTCTGACATCGGAGGACTTTTTGCTGTTAGAAATTAATGTCCCATAAATTATGTCACAGATTATATTACCCAATTTCCCCTAAAGAGGCATATTCTCTCTTTCTCTTCCTTCCCCACCTTTGCTTTCCTATGAAGAAGAGGGGTGCCACCAGGATGTCTGGGGGCACGTCTCTAAGTTGAGTCAAAGACAGCACATCGAATCGAAAAGTATTTAAAGTACTAGCGCTCTAAGTAAAAATGTTACATGTGTTTTACTCTTTTACTCCCCGTTGCTATTTGTGTATGATTCTTAGGGGTAGATTAGAACTATTTGTATTTTCCCTGCCACCTTAGCTTTTCGACCTTGGTAATGCTGATTTAAGTCATTGACTTGATTATAATTTATAATTGCTCCTTGTATGTATTGCTTTTTTTGGGTGATTGCTTGTTTGAAAACAGGAGACATGCCAATATATTTACACTTGAATCCATGTTTGTAAGAATGGTTTGCTGCATGGTAGAGCTTATTTTGCTATCGCTGTCTAACAAATAATGGGGTAACTGTGTGTTTTGACCAGTTTGTAAGTAAAGGTCAATTTCGTGCCTATGGTAATTAGCTTAGCTTATTCTAGACTTTTAGCTAATTCGGGTAATTTCCCGTGAAACAGTATATTTAGCAGACAGGGAATTCATTCTTAAGCACAGTGGTTTTTTTTCCTTTACATCGGAGACTTTAATTTTAAAAGTGATTTATCTCTGCCTTTTAAGCAAAAGCCCCTACCCTAAAAGGCTCTGAAAAATGGCAAAGTTCACCTTAAAGGTGGACGGATGAATTATTTGAAGGAAGCGATGAGAAGAGGCCTACATGGTGGAGGAAAGGAAAAGCTTCAGCCATCCTGAAGCGACACCTCTTAGGGAAGACTCACTTTTGGTTCCTATAGAATAAAATCTGCCTGAAGCCCTCCTTCTGCAGCTTCGAGGAAAATGGTGCTTCTGTTTTTGGTGGCAAGAAGATTAAACGTTACTTGAAAAGAACCCGTCTTTAAATCCCATACTTACGGTCTTGATTTTCTTTCAGACCCCAACTGTAAACTTGAAGACAAGACTGAAGATGGAGAGGCACTAGACTGTAAGAAGAGGCCGGAAGACGGAGAGGAGTTGGAAGACGAGGCTGTGCACAGCTGTGACAGCTGCCTCCAGGTGTTTGAGTCACTGAGCGACATCACCGAACACAAGATTAATCAATGTCAGTTGACAGGTAAACAATACTTACCACTTGTCTTCGCACACTGTTCTATTTCTCATTTTTTCAGTTTGTACTTTTCCTTTCTCTCTCTCCCCATTGTTTCACTCCCACACTTGAACACATAGGTAAGTCTAGAAGGGCTTTAGGAAGAATTCGAAGATGGTGGATTGTGGCAAACTCAGCGTCACGGTCCTTAGAGTATGAATTGTACCTGATTTTAATAGCTAGTGAGTATTTTTTCTTCCTCCCTTCTTGAATCCAGAATCTAACATGATGGTTAAAATAAAGTTAAAAAAAAAAAGAAACTTTTGAATATTTTTTCAAAGAAATGGAGTGTGTGTTAACTTATTTTGATGTAAATGTCACTTCCTCAGGGGAACTTTGCTTGATGCCTCTGTGCCTGAGTTTGGTGCCTTTTTGTGTTCCCACAAAGTACACCCCCCCTCAATTGCATCTCAACAGTTTTCACTCCATGTGTTCACTTCCCCCTATCCCTTTTTGGACTCCGAGCTCACAGATGGCAGAAACTGTGTCTTATTTGTCATTGTATTCTCTGAGCCTTGTACAGTGCCTGGCCCACAGTAGATTCCCACAAAGGATGGCCATTATTATGGTATGCAGTTCATGGGATGGATCTGATTTAAAATAACAAGAGGCATGACGACATGTTCAGTTTAATGGTTGAATAAAACTAACACTCTGTTTGCCAAATTTCTACCCTCCTTAGACACATAGCCTACAAGAACAGACTATATCAGGCTGAGTGGGACATTTTAGGTAGATATAGTTTTTTAGATCCCTGTCATTTTTCTTCTTCTATTTGAAGCTGACATTCTCTGGCTGTGTGTGTGTGTGTGTGTGTGTGTGTGTGTCTGTAACTCTCTCTCTATTTCTCTCCTTCTCTTAGTTTCCCAGCACAAATCTTTCTTCCATTATCCATGTATATATAGGAAGTGTATTTAGTAAAAAGTGATTGTCCAACTGTTTTCTATAGAATATTGATATTTTTGTAAGATTTAAAAGGTGTTCCATTTTAGTCAGGGTTTCTTAACAGATTTTGGTGGAAATGTTGGATTAAGTCCAATTAAATAGGCTTCTTTATTAAACTATACTATGGCTCTTTACGAAGGGACTACAGTGACTAAGTTTAGGCCATAGAATCTTCTTTCTTTCAGAAAACAACATTTCCCTTGGTTGGAACTTAAGTTTGACCATTGATGTTACATATATAAATACTGGCCATAATACATATTTTTTGTGGTTTTTAAGATTTTTGGTAACTTTTATCTTGTTATACCAAACTTATGAAAAATTACAAAAACAATCCATAGAATGCCCAGCACTATTTACTTAATTCACTGACTCAATAATTATTTATATTTCACCCCATTTACTCTATTATTATCTTTTTCTTTCACTGTTTTTTTTTCTTAATCACCCAAGAAAAGACTGGTGACATCAAACACTTCTAAATATATCTTATGTATTTCCTAAGAACAAATATTCTCTCACGTGACCACAGCATACTTCTTGAACTCAGGAAAGTTAACATTGAATACCATAAGAATACTATTTTCTAATACATGATCAATATTTAAATTTGAATCATTATTTCAGTAATGTCCTTTAGAGCTTTTTTTCTTGTCTAGGATTTGGGATCATGTGTAACATGTATTTGTCATGTCTCTTTTGTTTCCTTTCACCTGGAATGATCCCTCAGCCTTTCTTTGTTTTTCTTGTCCATGACATTTTTGAAGAGTATCTGTCAGCTACTTTATAGGGTGCCTCTCTGTATTTGGGATTTGGGCTTTGCGATTACATTAAAATTACCTCATTCTGTGGCAGGAACACCACCCAAATGATGTTGTGCTCTACTCCGTGCATTAGGTCTGGATGCTGATTTGTCCTCATGTTGATGATGTTAACAATGAATACTTCTTTTAGGTGATACCCACCAACTTTCTCCAGCATAGAATTACTATCTTCCCTTCATAAGTAATAAATAATTTGTGGGAAGATGCTTTGACACCATATAAATATCCTCATCCTCATAAAAATCCATTAACTCTATAATTTTTATAGTTATTAGTCTTCTACCACAATTCTCTTTCTTATTCATTCACTCTTTTGTTTATTTGTATCACTTGGGCTTTTGGATTTTATTTTATTCAGTGTCAAAATTCATTACTCTCATTATTTTGATGCCTGAGATTTAGCCAATGGGAATCCCTTCAAACCAGATCTTTTGTTGGTTTCATATGTCTCCATCATTATTTGAGGACTTACCTTAGTTTTGGCTGAACACAAATGCCCCAGGCTCATCAGATTCTTGTCCCAGTCCCATAATTAGCCTCCCCCCACCCCCCACCAGGAGCTCTCATTCTTTTAAGAAGAAATGTATTTAGAAACCACAATATGGGCACTAGGGGTGCTCGTTGCTGTAGGTATATTATTGATTATAGAGCCTTCCAACAGATAGAATTAGGAAGTGTATATGTAAATTTAATATAATATACACATAAGAACCATGTGTTAATGTTGATGCTTCTATTTCAATCCAACACTTCAGGTTCATCCCCAGGTTCCTCTCCATTTTTGTTACTACAGTCTTTGGCAGTGAGAAACCTAGCTTCATCTTCCTTATATATTGACTAGAATATGCCTTAAGCCTTTTCTGAGTTGCTTACTCATATCATCAAGACAAGCAGACCAACTAACTAGTTTCACAGCTGTTTATTAATGCTATAATTTTAATGTAACATCTACATACAGTGAAATTTATAAATCATAAGTGTACAGTTTGATGAATTTTGACAAAACACATATACCCACATGACCCACATCCCTCTTGAGATAATTTCCTGCATCCTAGAAATTTCTCTCATACCCCTTTCTGATCAATAATGCTCCACCAGAAGTAACTAGCTTTTTTTTTTTTTTTTGGATTTTTTATTTATTTGACAGAAAGAGATCACAAGTAGGTAGAGAGAGAGTGGGGAAGCAGGCTCCCCGCTGAGCAGGAAGCCCAATGTGGGGCTCGATCCCAGGACCCTGAGATCATGACCCGAGCTGAAGGCAGAGGCTTAACCCACTGAGCCACCCAGGCGCCCCAGAAGTAATTAGCTTTTAAGTTGTTTAAACTACAGATTAGTTTGAGAACATCTTGTGAGCAGAATCATGCAGTATATACTCTTTTTTTTGAGTCCAGCTTCTTTTGTTCAGTATAATGTCTGTGAGAGTCATCCGTGTTGTGTAGATGAATAATATGTTCTTTTTTATTGCTGAGTAGTGTTCCATAATGAGAATGTGTCATAATTTGTTTCTGTTCTCCCATTGGGAGACATTTTGGTTATTTTTAGCTTTTGGTTTTTATGAATAAAGTTGTGAACGCTCCTATGTAGGTCTTTCTGTTTTATTTTTCTTGATTTAATAAGTAGGGATAGAATTGCTGAGTCATGGGAGAGTGGTGGTAAGATGCCTTGAACTGTATAAAGCACTTTTGAACCTTTTCCCAAAGTGGTTGCTCCATTTGACACTCCTACTAGCCATGTCTGAGAGTTCCAGTTGTGCTACCTTGCTCACATGTGTGTTGTAGTCTTTTTAATTTTAGCATTCTGTTGGGTGTGTATTGGTGTTCTTTGTGGATTTATGTGCATTTTCTAGCTCATATACATTTAATTGACTTCACTTAATGCATTTTCTTATCTTTTAGAATGCATAATTTTTGGAAAGTCCCATTAAATGCAGACAATTAGTATGATTCTGTTTTCAGTGGAATACCTGGTGTTTTAAAAGAAGGTTTACTCATGTAGAATCATCACTACTGTTTGAGCAAAGACATAGTGACTTGACTGACAGGGCCGGTGTATACTATGCCAGTAAGAAATCTTACCTTAGGTGAGAGTGGGCTGTTAAACAAGCCTTCAGTTCTGTTTAGTATTTATTTTTTATTGAGTTTCTGCCACATAGTCATCCTTACGTTCAGCTTTATGAAATAGAATAGAAGCAAAAGATACTATCCCTTTACAACTTTATATATTATACAATATGTATTCCTTTATATATTATACAACTTTAATATCATTGCAGAAAATGCTGGATTTTCAGCACATGGTGTGGTGAAGATATTTTTGGGTTAAATATGGTTTTCCTTCAAAAATGAAAAAACCCTCACCCTAATAAAATATTTGGTTTATTTTGATCTTAAGCTTTCTGAAAGTAGGGAATCTAGTTTGTGTTCACATACCACAACCTTTTAATCAAAGGTCGTTAAACAGAGGCTTATTTGTGACAACGAAAGACATTTCAGGAAAGGTGAATCTGGTAAGACTTGGTCCTGTTTGCTTGTTGTTTCAGGATGATTTCTCTGGGAGGGTGGACGACTGATGCAGAAAAGCAGAAGTGGAGCTCAGAGAGAGAGAAAAGGGGGGGAAATGAGATCAGCAGGCATTCACATTTGTTGTGTTTGTTGAAGGTGTTGAAGTTGAAACTTGAGTTGGTAAAGGGTACCGTACCTTCAGACTAATCTGAAAAAGATTAAAGATCCTTGGAAGTATTTTTTTTTTCCCCTTGGTATTTTAATTAAAAAAAGTAGTATGATGCTTTTACCTTCTTCTTTGATTAAACCATTTTAATGTAAGTTGGGAGGTCCAAGTCTTCCCATTCATGTTTCCTGCTTCTTGAGTTCACTCTTTTCCTGCTGCTTTTGTTTGTTTTTCCCTACCCTGATGGACAAAATGTCCATCAGGAGGAGGAGTGTCCTCCTTTAGCAAGGAGGATATTTCTAGTTTTATCTTCCCCTCTTAATGTACTCTTTCTCTCATTGTTCTTTTTCACTCTCTTTGTCTTTTTACTTCATCCAGCCCCATTTTTATCATTGCTCATTCCCTTGGATTCCTGTCCTTTCTGAAAGACTCTTCATCTTTTGATTTTTCCTATTTCTCTGCTTCCTTTCTCCTTGGTTTACAGTCTCCCTCCACTTCCTCCATTTTTGCCTTGCTCCTTTCCTTCCCTCCTATTAAACTTGACATCTTTACATCTAGTTTAATAGGAAGGCCACCCCAGCTACACCATAAACCTGAAGAATCTTTGGTCAACAATTCATGAAGAAAGAGGGGATTCTGAGTAATGTTCTGAAGGATTAACTGTAAAGTAGACTTAGGAGAGAAAGAAATCTTAAAACTTGTTGATTTGTAAAATAACAGAAAACTGAGGTATTCTGGGTATGACACCTGCCGGAGTTACTGAAGGGAGTTCAATTGTCAGAGAACTGCTAGATATTTGATTTCAGATTCTTTCCATCCTATAACTGAGGGTTTCCTGGTAACTTGAAATTTGTTCGTTTGGTAACTTTCATCCCCAAGGGTGAGGCACATTCCTTGGGGAGCCTGCCCTAGATGAAAACTGATTCATTCTGCAGTACAAGTCTTGAAATCCTGCTATAGCTTTGCCAAGTGACCCCAGAGTAGACCGAGCCTTAGAAGATGAAGTTCAAATAGGGAGCAAGGTGGCCAGTTCTAGACCCAGATATGAAAGTCATCATGTGGATTAAGTATGCCCCAGATCAGTTCATGAGTAGATTTTAGTAACCTCGACTGAACTCAGCCACTGGGGACCTAGAGATCTAAGGGATCGTACACATAATTCATGGAGTTCATCACTGAGAGGTGTTCTGGAATGTGGGCACTCTTCTGGACAAGCACCCTGATCTAGGAAACAAAACAGTCCATAAGGATAGGTAGGGACAAAGTGGCACGCATCAGGAAGAGTTCTTTCTTTTTTGCCTCATGGTGCAGTTTTCTTCTCGTATGCAATCCAATGTGTGTAAGTAAGTTATGGATCATCCCTGCTTGAAAGAATACAGGGAAGGGGGAAAGAAAAAAAATTAAATCCCACTTTTCAATTGTAGCAGTAGATGGAAACCACCTGTCCTGCCTCAGCCTTGCTTTCCTTTTCCTGGAGGCTGGGAAGGGAGGGAAATCAACAGTCTAATGCTGTTGGGACTCTCTGATGCAGAAGACAGATTATCAAAATATATATTTAAAGAAGGAAAAGCACAGAAAACCTCTCATTTTACTAATCCACAAACCCTATCATTTCTTGCCAATTCCCTTAGGGGGTGGGGAGGGCTGGAAGCCAGAGGGGTCTCATCACACTTCTCAACAAAGATTTAATAGCAGGGTGCTATGGGGAAGGCTGAGATTAC